>KN838978.1:0-20862 GCA_000827195.1 Laccaria amethystina LaAM-08-1
GGGGGGAAAGTGGGTTTATTCGAGGCACGCAAATAAATTTAATCAGTTGGCGTTACGGTTTATTCATTTCAATAAACTCTCGTGTGAAGTTCTCATTTGAAACTCCGATAAGGGTCAGTTTTATTCGTTTTTATAGATTTGAGTTACGGAAAGTCACCCAGTGACTATATTTTAAATATAAGCACTGAATAAAACAGAAACAAATTGAAGAATAAAATTTAAATATAATCAACATATAGACAGTGAATTTGAGTTTGAAGATACTTTAAATTTATCCTCTGTATATTCAAAGTTTATTCACTGAATATATAGGCCAATGCCCGCAGTGTGATGGAACCTGTCAAAACCATAGTGCAACCAGTCTCGCAGAAAGTACAACTGGACAGCTGGAAAGAAGATAGTGACAACACGTTCCGTAATAATGGCAAGCTCGGAGAGACTAGAAGTATACGCAGCTGGCTCCGATGAGGAATTATTTGCTGGATCTCGCTAACGCCGGAACAATCCTCCTCTCATCTTTAAATAAATTATCCCTTCAATCAAAGCGGAAATCGACCTACAGACGGCATGCTCGTTGTGTGCATTTATAAATAAATCTCCGAGTTGTAAGGGCCTTTTCTAACCTGTACTTTTCATCTGTGCCATGACGCTGAGGCGGTCCGTCAGTAAAGAATATAAGGATCTGCTTTGTAGTATGACGTGACAGAAAATCCTCGACGAGAAAACAAAACTTAGTCGTCTCATGGAATGTGGTTTTGGATGCTCTTATTACAGATATCGGAAGAAGTTTTTTGTGCTCTGCGACGTATTGCAGATCGGCCCTGGGTGTTGTATGCCTATAATTCTAGGTTTACAAGTGATGGATGTCTGGTCAAGATACTAAGGAGGCTGTTAAACGGGACCGTTCGGTGTTCGAAAGTCCGTTGTGCTGTATGAGGTGTACGAAACCAATATATACGTATTCAGCGACACTTGTGATTTTCAGGATTCATCATCCGAAGAAAGTGTTTAAAACCCATACTAAACAACAGTACATAGTCATGCCCGTGTAGGTAGCCTCTTGTAAAATTTAACGGCGAAGACACTGTCCTGAGGTAATTTTCCAACGCATGGAAGAAGGAATACGTGGAAGGGGCTCTTTTCGGTTCAAACTTGCCTGGAACCTCCCTCATCGGAAGCGACGACCGTCAACGAATCGCAAGAAAGCACAGAGATTGGTATAAAGTGGCCCTAGTTGAGCGTTGGACGGCAAGAGTTATGGTGTTGTGGCCTTAGCCCTGACACTGGCTGACAGTCGGCAGGGAATACGAAGCGGGGGTTCTTGAATTTGTTCATAAATGAGTAAATTATTCATCCTAAAACCTCCCAGTTCATGGTTGAATGGGACTTTACTTTGACTTTTCCTTCCCAACGGAGACAATTCCCCAGGCCTCCACTCAAAACTTTAGGAATTCCTTGGAGGCTAGCTTATCGTGACTCATTGTACCACCGGCCCTGGCATAGTATCGTAAGTGCAACACAGTGCAATCAGACAACATCTGCACATACTTTGTCAGTTGTTGTCTAGTCTTCGTCGTCATCTTTCGCACCTTTTGTATTTGCAAACTTAAATATCATGTTGAATGATGTTCGCAGCGATGACGCAGGTAAGCTGGTAGAACTTAGTGAGTAACAGGGTAATGCGTTGCTGTCGTGGAATCATACGGGGTCGGGGAGCTTGATGGACGTCGACTTGGTGAGGTAGAGCTGATCAGACCTGAAAATTAGGTGGGTTACGTTACTTACGTAAGGTTGTCAATGTTCGATGCACGTGGCTTTTTATGATCCGTCATTTTTTCTTTCTTCCGGATTTCAGGTTGTCTCAATGCCCGCGTGTGGCACGCGTCGTCTAGCCTTTTCGCCATTACCACCAAAACCTCGACATAGAAATATGTTGGCCTCAGCTACCATCCTCACCTTTGTCCCCAATTTACAACTCCATCCGACACGGCGGCGAAGTTATTGGCAAACACTCCCCAAGGAGACTCGGAAAAATCCCCAAAAGTCGGCACTACGCGGACGTTCTACGATACACCTAACAATGGAAACGTACGATCGTCACCTGTCTCGGCGGTGGGTTCCGAGAAAAGAAGGGGAGGTAGTGAGGAAGAGCATAGGAAACGCCGTGAAAAAGCTCGAGGGTCTTGGAGGGGTGAAGAACGTCGCGGTTGATGCTTCATTGGATTTCAATGCTGCTGGTAAGTGAAGTCGTGGAAACGGTGCTATAGATTACCTCAAACCCCTCCAGAGCCGTCGCAGCGAATTTGGCGCTGACGATTTCACACTCCCCACCTTCCCCATTCAACCCAAACGAGATGGATTCTCTTCCGCAGAAATTGAAATTCACACCTACGGGTCCCTTGGTCGGATGGAACAAGGGTGTGATTTATGCCCAGGCGCAGAATCTTGCTAGGACAGTAAGATCCTCTCATTCTTTGTATGACACCAATAAACGGCGGTAACCAGCTCAACGAACGTCCTGCGAATATGATGACGCCAACGGTAAGTACCTTGTTACCTCTTCAATATTTTATCTTATAGAAGAAACCGTAAGTCATTTGTTGAACGCGCGAGAAAGGAGTTCGATGGTATTCCAAATGTGGAGATTCCTCATAAGTACCTCAAATACACCTGATTTAAGGGAGGAGTGGACAAAATCTAAAAATACGGTTCGCTTCTGTGTTACTCTTATCTCCCCCTTACATATCTTTGACTTTATGCAGCACCTTTTCCTCTCTGTCACACAGGGTACCTCAGAACTGGCGAAGTTCCTCGAAATGTTAGCTCCCTTCCCCCTCCTTCCACGAGTTCTGTCTAATGGTGATTGTCAGTCACTACGAAGGATCCGCAGACCCTACTGCCCAGCACCTCGTCCCTGTCGGGAATTTCGACTCGGGTCGTATCAGTTTGAAACCTGGAGCGGTGCGTTTTGACATCTCTCAGGTATAAGTTTCTTTATACTTACTGACAATCACGAATAGGGTATGAAATTAATGCGCGGTGATATGGGTATGTCGTTCTCCTATCGACTGCTTGAGCGCTTTATTGAGGAATAATAGGCGGAGCGGCGGCTGTTATTTCCGCTGTATGGGCTGTAGCGAAATTGCAAATGCCGTATGATGTTCTCCCCATCACGAAATTTTAGCTGATAGTTCCATAGGATTAATCTTGTGGTCTGCACGCCGCTTACGAAGAATGCCTGATCCTGGCGCTGTTAAACCGGGGTATATGTTAGCATTTCTTTCCAGATTTCCCTTCTTTCTTTCCCCATAACCCCTTTTCTGAAACAGAATCTACACCATGAAGGGCAAATCCATCGAAGTGAGTAATACAGACGCTGAGGGATGTTTAATTCTATCTGTTTCGCCTCCTTTTACAGCTCTTCCCAGATCGTGCTCCGACTGATACGCTACAGATGTCATGCAACAGAGTACAAACTGCACTCCTTGATTGATGTCGCCACTCTGACGGGGTACGTGACCTTCCCTCCCCCCTGTCTGGGATGGATTGCCTAATACTCTGAACTGCGCGTAGGGCTATGGTTATTGCAGGTATATTCTCGGTGAGTGCGGTTTACACTTTGGCAAGGGTGTGATGTGGGCGTTGTCTCCCTGGTATCCAGCCCGCCGGTTCTGACGGAGCGGATTATTTACGAACTCGATTCGGAGCTGCAGTTCTACATATACTTTGGGTTCGATTGGCGGTAGCCTCGAGAGGATGACACATCTCAGCCGACGACTTCGGATTCTGATGGCGGCATCGTCAATGTCGGGGCTTGATCGCGCCTATCGTAATTCTACTGGGCAACTTGTTGAAGCGCTAACGCTGCTGCACACGTTTAGACCTCGGACGAACTCTGGGATCGACTTCACGCGGCCGGCGAGGCCGAGTACGACAGATTCTGGCGCATATCGCTTGACGACGATTTTGCGACCCAGATTACCTCGAGTAAGGCTGATTTACAGAATAGCTGTTTTCTTCTCGTTTTTGGGCGATCATCTGCGCATGAATGTCCGCCACCCGCGGCGTGTGGTGTCACCCTCCACCTATGCTGGACTGGAATTTTTCTTTCTCAATTACCCCTTCTTACGAAACCCGTCACGCCCCAGACAGGGAAGGCTTGCAGGCTCGATAACAGCCCCCGTGTTTTTGAAAGCTTTCGCAGAAGGTGCCGAGGCAAAGGATAGTCAAGAACCCGCCATGAAGTGGGCGCACATCGATACCGCAGGTAGCATGGAGGTACGTTCTTAGTCGGTATTTTGGCTCCGCCCCATGCTGATGACTTCCTACTTAGGCCCCTAGATATCAGGAGAGAGGATGACGGGTCGACCGGTTCGGTAAGTTACCGTTCTTTTGTTTAGGATTTGTAACCTTGAGATTGCAATTTTAGGGCCCTGGTCGACTATGTTAGCTCCCTTGCTAATGCATAGATTTGTGGTGGGGCTCTCTATTTCATAGACTAGTATCTCAATAGAAGTCTGTTGAAGTTTTTTAATTTTCTTCAGTTGTGCAAAGTCACCCCAAAGTTACCGGCATCCAATCGGCATTGTCATCTGTCTATTGAAACTTGGCCGGGCCGACCCGTCTTGTCAGTATCCTTGCCTCAACCCTTGATGAGTGGGTCCTCCACGTGAGCGAGAGATGTTCAAAGGCAGTTTCAGCCCTTCAAAGAGCCCTTCCCATTTCACGGTCTGCCACTTCGGTATGTTGGTCTTGATGCTCGCCCCTCCCCCTATCGTTGTGCCAGGATTGTACCCAAATGTCTGCCTTTACATTCTTGCCGCAGGAATCACGGTTTCGGTGCGTGTTCAAGCTTTCCGAGGCTGTGTATGGGGAGTGAAAAAGGAGCAAAGGTGTACGACTATTTTCTAACGTTGAAGCAAGAGGTGAGTAGATTGTAACCCTCTACATTCCATTCGAACCTCACCCTCCGAAGATTTCCTACGTATGGTCATGTCCACGATCGATAGGGCTCGCTCTGTTCTACATCGGTCGCTACCTCGTTTTTATTGACCAACCGCTTATGCTCTATGGTCAGCTCAATCCACCTTCTGATTGTCCGCTGCTGATCCTCGCACAGTCGAACTTCCTGCTGCTGCTGCTCGGAGTCCTCATGTTCGTGCCTATTCATCTGGTGATTCGAGTTTTGGCCGACTGATGATACTTTCTCAAACGCGTAGGCATGTTCGGCGCTCTCATCACTTTCGATTGGTTCGTTCTCTACAGTTCTTGCTGTTACCCGCAATTGGAGTTCATGGGCTTTCAGTCAGCATGATGGTTGGATTCATGTCATCCCAAGGTGTGTCGATTTTTTTCTCCGGTATCAGCGTGATGCATTCCATTGCAGCGATTATTACTCTCCGAACGTGCGCGATGTGGGGCCGGAGATTATGGGTATTGGTTATCCTCGGGACACTGACGACGGTAAGTCACCCTAAATTTTATTTTTGCCTCTACCTGACGTAGAAAGATCACCTTTGGATTCTCTCTTTATACAATGGTCTCTGTAGCCAGGTCTATAATCTGTCCGTTTCCTCTAGCAGTGTTGGCTTTTCATCCCTATGTGCTGAAACATTTATGTGGATTAGCTGTGAATCACACGACAATGATGCCTGGGTGCAAATTCCCTGCAACGGGGAAATTCTACGTCGCATGGTTCTGCCTCACCACACTGACAGAATTCAGTATGTATCTCACCCCGATGATCCTCACCGCTCGCTTCTTATAACCCCAGCCATTGTGTCTTTGACTGTCACGAAGGCATACCAACACCGTAGGTTAATTCTACCCGCATTATGCTGCTATTTCACCGTACCTCCGCTTTCAGTTCGACAATCCACATCCGATTGGCTGAATCAGTTGTACAGAAATGGTGCGCGCTACTGAATCGCTTCGTAACTCCCCCCCTCTCACGGCTCTTGTAGGGATATTCTATAGCGTTTGCGTCCTTCGTATGTTGGCCCAAGACCTTACATACTATTGCAATTCAATTCACCAACCGACATAGTTTTAAGCATCGTCAATCTCCTTATGTTTGCCCTTACCCTCGTGCGGCTTCCTTCCATCACTACTACTTGTTGCTGAACTGTTCTCCGCTTGCACCTTCCCAGCCGCCACAATACGAGAGCATGATGGTGTTGTACGTACCTATTGCCTTCTCAACCAAAGGGTCTACTTCCCACCACCTTAAACAGCCCAACGCGGGTCGCACATTCTATCATCGGAAACCGAGTGATGCTTCTGCTCGTCGAACACCGACACCAAACGCTACAGCAAAATTTGGAATCCGTCCCATCAATACCGGAGTTTGGATTACCTACGAATCTGGACGTATTCCTCACGACTTTCGACGTAGAGGAAGAGTTGTCCAATGAACCAAATAGCAGAGCGGGTACCTTGGAAGTAGAATGGATAACCTGACAACAAGTGAATAAATAAAACGCATACATCTTAGTTCTTATCGTGCTTTCAATGTATGGTCCCTCGGCCTGTAATTTATAAAATACGACATTCGGGTAATTTTCAACATGGTCCAATACGTTCGTTGGTTATATTTTGTCTGCATTTATGATAGTGAATTGTACAGTATAAAGTCAGCTTATGGGGATAAAGAGCAGCCAAAAGAAATGCAAAAAAAACTGTACATGCAAGTGGGTGTGAATGCCAACGGATAATCGGGGAGTAAACGTTTAAAATTCAAGCTTCAAGCCTCAATCTCCTTGCAATTCGAAAATCGTTCCAGCCAGGATGGCAGGGAGTGGGCGATCAATCGATCACTACTCGCGCTACTGCATCCCTGATATCTCTCAACATGACGACCCCACTCGTGGAAGATCTAATGAGCCATCACCGCTCGTGGTACGCACCTGATCATGAAGTACACCACTGCGGGACGGCCTCTCCAGATCGATGAGAGGCACCAGTATCAATTACAGAACTCGGCGCAGCAGGCTTGCAAAACGAATTGTGGTTCTTCCAGTCGACCTTCCGACACGCTTTGCTGCAATAACTTATCCTCGTCGCATTTCCGTCAATTGTTGCATGAATTTTAGAGCTAACGTGAAACTTACAGCGCGATAATATTTTCCCTCAGTCTCAATGCCAACATCCGCCGCAGCGCACCGGTATCGAATAAAGAGTAACACAGAAACGAATCATATCTTAAAAGCTTGCCCACTCTGCGCGAAAATCAGGTGTATTAGAGGTACTTGAGAGGGTAGAATCAGAATCAGGCGAACCTTCGCCTCGAACAATAATCTCCACATTCGAAATACCATCGGGCTCATTTCCCGCGCATGTCGCAAATTCCTTACGGTTTCTTCCACAAGGTACGATTGACGAGGTAGCAAGGTACTTACCGTTGGCGTCGTCATATTCGCAGGAAGTTCGGTGAGCTGATTACCGTCCGTTGATTAGCGTCATGCAAAGAACGAGACCTAGCGTGATTCTACGCCTGGGCATAAATCACCCTCCTCCCATTCGGCCGAGGGGCCCGTAAGGGTGAAGTCCGTTTTCTGCGGAAGAGAATCCATCACGTTGGGGTTGAATGGCGAAGGTGGGGGGGTCTTGAGTGTGAATCGTACAGCGCCAAATGCGCTGCGACGGCTATGGAGGTATTTGAGGTAATCTATAGCACGGTTTCCACGACCTCACTTACAAGCAGCATGAGAATCCAATGGGGCATCCACCGCGGCGTTCTTAACCCCTCCAAGACCCTTGAGCTCTTCCACAGTGCTTCATATGCTCTTCCTCACTGCATCCCTCCTCCCCGGATCCTCCTTTTCTCGGAACCCACAACCGAGAGAAGTGACGGTCGTGATATTTCCATTGTTAAGCGTATCGTCGAACGTCCGTGTAGTGCCGATTTTTGGGGATTTTTCCGAGTTCGCTTGGGGAGTGTTTGTCCCTAGCTTCGCCGCCGTGTCAGATGGAGTTGTAGATTGGGGGGTTAAAGAGAAGAATGGTAGCTGAGGGCGACATGTTTCTATGTCTAGGTGATGGTGGTAAAAGTGAAAAAGCAAGACGATGCGTGCCACACGCGCCATCGAAATGATAAATCCGAAAAATGGGATCATAAAATGCCACGTGCTTCGTAGATTGGCAGGCTTAATAATAACTAGCTGTTCACCTCCAGAATGTCGGACCCCCCGCTGACCTGGCCACGAGCCTCAGGCCTCTAGCCTTGAGGCTCCCTCGGAAAACGCCGCTGATGCCTTCACGTGCGGCTACAGCTGAACGTGACGGGGTGATGCGTCGCGTTGACGTCGCGTCTCCGTCTCGACTCTCCCTCCTGTAACTATTACGCTGCTCGTAAACATTCAGTTCCACATAATCAGTTCCACACATATTAAGGGTCATTAAATGCATTAAATACATACACATAATTTTAGTTGCTACTAATGCTTGACTAATGCTTAGGTTTACTTAGTTACTTGCTAGTTTGGTGCTAAGTGCTTAGCTTGATTTTGTAAGTTCTTTACAGCTTTCACTATCCATTTGTATCATAAATTTATTCCTCGTGAAGTCCGTTACCGTCGTATGGCGCAAAATACTTATCGTAAAGCTTATACAGCGCTAACACTCCATTTGGTAACTGTTTGGTGGTGTTGATTCCGTCCCTCCTTGTCATTTTCGAAAAAATTGGGGCATCTTTCTTTGAAATCTACAAGTATCCCTTGTTTTTGAAATTCATAATTCTATTTTTGAGATGTAGGTAGTTCTTGGGTAGTTCCGACGAAAAATCCATGTAAGTTATTGTGTAGACTTGCGCAGGGCGGAGTCTCTGATGAGCTAACGGGATTTACCGAATGACGTGTTGATCGTTCCCAGGCTGCTAGCCTTGAGGCTCGTAGCCGACCCTCCGGGGGGTCAGACGGTCCCTTCACCTCGACAAGTCGACGTCCATCAAGCTCTTCCGGCTGCGTACAAATTTACGGCAGCTACACATTAGCCTGTTACTCACTAAGTTCTATCAACGCGAACAACATCCAACATTCAAGTTTTCAACTACAGAAGGTGCGAGGAATGACTCGGACGCAACTCGGATGACGAAGACTAGACAAGAACTGACAAAGTATGTGGAAATATTGTCTGATTGCGCTGTGTTGCGCTTACCATAACCAGCTAGGGCCGGTCGTACAATGAGTCACGACAGCTCTTCAAGGCATTCCTAAAGTTTTTCAGTGGAGGCTTGGGTCATTGTCTTCGTTGGGACAGGTTTCAAGAGTCAAGGTGAAGGGCCAGTTCAGCTATGAGCTGGGAGGTTTGAGGATGAATAATTTACTGATTTATGAACAAACTCAAGAACTCCCGCTTCGTATTCCCTGCCGACTGTCAGCCAGTGTCAGGTAGAAGGCCAAAAAATTCCATAAGACCACAACTCTTGACGTCGAACGTTCAACTAGGGCCACTTCAGACCAATCTTTGTATTTTTTTTTTGCGATTCCATGACGGTCGTCGCTCTGATGCGGGAGGCTCTAGCCAAGTTTGAACCGAAAAGCACGGTTGTACCGAAAAGCAATGTTGAACCGAAAAGAGTCGTTTCTAGGTATCCCTTTTCCTTCCATGCGTTTAGAAAAATTTAACCAATTACCTCAGAACACTGTGGATCAGGGTGCTTGCTGCATTTCTAATCGGTCGGTAAGTAGCACTTTATCCCTTTAGGTACTTATTCGGCTTTGGATATTCGGGAGGAATGCATTCCGACTGTCCCGCCTCCGAACGTTACATTTTCGGTACTAACGGGTCCAATCATGCTGCCCATTAGTCCCGAGTATAAAGACGAACCCGCATATCTTCAATTTCAGCAGAGCTGTTCTACAACTCCCTAGTGCGTCGCTTGCAGCATTATCCACCTCTTCCAAGCTCATCCTTGAAAACGTAGACCTACCATCAACTTTGAATTTCACTCTTCAAAACTATCTTTGAGGTTCGTTCGCTGTCCCTCTTTGACTGTAACCATCTAACTCCACTCGCAAATAGAATCATGCAATTCAAGACCTTCGTCAACGCCGTTGCACTAGTTCTGTTCGTTTCAGGCGCGCACGCCAAGGTTTCTAGCGGTACCTATTCCATCGTCAACAAAGTTCAATCCAGCGAGGGCGATGACCGCGCAATTACCTTCAACGGCGAAGGCGAGACGGTAACGGTTTCGTTGAATGACCCAACCGCTTCCAAGCAGGTATATTCCGCCTCGATCAATCGCCCAGTCTACCTTTTTCTCACCCATCCTTCAGCAGTGGATTGTGAAAGACTTGGGCAAGAAAACCCAAAGCATTTCTCCTGTCGATAAAGAAGGTGACCAATGTGCATGGGGTCGAGATGTCGTCACCATTCTCCCTGCTGGTAACTATGTGTGGACCATCACCCAAAACGATGATGGAGAAACGTACACGTACGTTTAGGATTATTGCTTTCTTTCAGCTTTTTTTTCGCCTTCTAATATGCAATTCTAGCATTCAGGACGGTGGTGAGACTGTATATTGGGGATTGGGTACTACTGACGTCGATACTGATGTGAGCCCTGACCTGATATTGAGTCGCCAGAACTGCAGTGCTCATCGTCCTCCTTTAGGTGACCATTGGAGGGGAGACAGGAACCGAGGAACAGTCCTGGTACTTTAACCCGGTAGTTGAAGCATAATACTCGGTTTGAAATTTATTCTAAAACGTAGTCGACGTTCGATGCCCCTTCAGCTCTTCACCGTTAATCTCTATACATACACGGGCATGACTATGGACTGTTGTTTCGTATAACTTTAATCACTTTCTTCGGATGATGAATCCTGAAAATCACCAGTGTCGTACACCCCATGCAGTACAAAGCAGGGCATACAACACCCGGGGCCAATCTGCGAAACGTCGCAGACCACGGCTTCTTCCGATTTATGCAAATAAGTATCCAAAACCATATTCCATGAGACGACCAAGTTTTGTTTTGTCGTCGAGGCTTTTGCGTCATGTCGTACCACAAAGCAGATCCAAACGTTTTTTTACTGACGGACCGCCTCAGCGTCATTGGCATTGATAAAAAGTGCAGGCCAGAAAACACCCTTACAACTCGGAGATCCATTTATAAGTTCACACAATAAGCATGCCGTCCGTAGGTCGATTTCCCGGGCCGGTTTGGTTGTAATTTATTCAAAGATGACATGAGGATTGTTCCGGCGTGGCGCCTACTATCGAGATCCAGCAAATAATTTCTCATCGGAGCCAGCTTCGTATACTCCAACTTGACTCCAACTCTCTCCCAGCTCGCCATTATTACGGAAGGTGTTGTTGCTATCTTCTTTTCAGCTGTCCAGGTGTACTTTCTGCAAGGCCGGTTGCACTATGGTTCTGCATCAGTAGTTCCACAAATAGCTTTTTTCCACTTGCACAAGTGAAAAAAGCGGCAAAAAAGGACGCAAGCGGCAGGTCGGAAAAGCCGCGTGGCTAATCCAAAAAAGCTGGCTACTTTTTCTGTTACTCATGGACAAGAAAAATCGGAAAAGCTATGAAAAGTGACAAAAAGCTATTAAAAAAAGCGGAATGTATTATGTATATCTACAAATAATGCTCATTACAGCACACCTGTACAAACCTCACTACAAAAATTTACCTACATAAAAATTTAACTATGTATGTATTAAATAAAAGAACCCATTGCTGCCCTGCGAGCAGAAGCTCACAACAGCGGCGTGGGGCACAGACCAGGATGGGCAATGTCATTAGTAGTGTTTAAAGGTCCGGTCCATAGGACCGAAAAAAAGACCGAAACCGGACTGAACAGGACCGATTAGGACCGGACCAGTGGTCTATTTATGGACCGGTCTTTTGCAGGCTGGTTGCTGGTCTTTCTTTTTTTTAAATATTGTAGGACTGCAAAAAGACCGGTTTAAATCGGTTGCAACCGGTTAAGCGTCACGTGCATTACACAGCCTCGTAACGACGATTATTACTTTTAATTTGACCCTTTTTTCGTCAAAAACGGTCAAGAATTGAG
Organism: Laccaria amethystina LaAM-08-1; assembly: GCA_000827195.1. NCBI lineage: Eukaryota > Fungi > Basidiomycota > Agaricomycetes > Agaricales > Hydnangiaceae > Laccaria > Laccaria amethystina. Next base: position 12,023 of record KN838978.1, read on the forward strand.
AAAGATATGACTAAATATCTTTTTTTACAAGCTTTTTATTCATAAAACTTGTATTGATTATAACTCACTCATATTTTAATCATTTTGATTCAAAATTTACACCAAAAAACCGGTCTGAACCAGTCTTTTTTGGTTGCGTGGACCGCAAAAGACCGGTCCTAGGTGGTCCGGTTCGGTCCCCGCAATATCTGGGTCGGTCCTGGACCGGTTGCGGTCCACGGTTGCGTGTTTTGGGCGCAAAAAACCGGACTGAACCGGACCTTAAAACACTAGTCATTAGCAAAAGGAAACCTCAAGTGGGTTGCCACGTTGCCGATGGCAATGTGGCCCCTTGGTTCCCCTGTGAATAAAGGAGAGGGGGAGGGGAATCATAGTACTCACCTAAATTTATGGACAGTGAACGACAACATGCGTCGTCACTGTCCGGATGTCATGGCATGTCCATTGACAAGCTGGTCACCGTCCATTGGGCTGGTGGGGTGGCTCGCTGTCTGTTGTTGTCATTCGTCTGTTGGGCTGGTGAGGTTGCTCACTGGCTGTCATCGTCGTTTGTTCATTTGACTGGTGAGTTGGCTCGCCGCCCGTTGTAGCCATTTGTCTGTTGGGCTGGTCAGGTGGCTCGCCGTCTGTTGTTGTCGTCTGTCCATTGGGCTGGTAAGGTGGCCACATTGTTATAGTTTGAGTGTGCAGTGGTGGTTGGGGGCAGTCAAGGGGGTCGGCATTGTGAGGGTGGTCATGGGAAGATGGTGCCAAACACAACCACATGGTCTGTGCATTGCCACAGGGTATATAATACCCACCAAATGCATCTCTCCATCACTGACTGCTTTATAGTTAGTACCTAAATTAGTCATACTTATGTATATACCATGCAATTTAGCTTTTTTCACTTTCTCACTTTTGACTTTTTGTGAAACCTGGAAAAAGCTGAAAAACCTTGAAAAGTGAGAAAGTAAAATGCTAACTTGCTGATGTGACCGGTTCCATCAACTTCCATACTTTACCATCTCAGGCTTCTCCTGATATATGAATTTTTACTGACCTTCCTCTTCCATGTGCTTGGAAATTTACCCCAGAACAGTATGAATAAGGGTTCTCACTGCTATTCTAATCAGTTGTAAGTAGCAAATTATCCCTATAAGTTCTTATTTTATTTTAGATATTCGGATGGAGTGCATTCCAACTGCCCCACCACGGAACATTACATCTGCGGCACCAACATGTCCAATCATGCTATCCATTCATCTCGAGTATAAAGACGAACCTGCACATCTTCAAATTCAGCAGAGCAACTGTCCTACAATTCGCGAGTGCGTTCAAGTTGTCCCCAACATTATCTCTTCCAAGCTCATCCTTGAAAACGTAGACCTACCATTAACTTTGAATTTATTTTTCAAAACTATTTTTGAGGTTTGTTCGCTGTCCCACTTTAACCATAATTACCTAACTCCACTGGAAAATAGAACCATGCAATTCAAGACCATCGTCAATGCTGTTACCCTGGTTCTGTTCATTGCAGGCGCGCATGCCAACGCTCCTGATGGTACCTACTCCATCATCAACAAAGTTCCAAGCACTTCCAACAAAGCCAAGATCCGACCCGCAGATCGCGCAATTACCTTCAATGGCAAAGGCAAGCCATTAACTGTTTTGTGGGATAACCCAGACTCTCCTGAGCAGGTATATTCTGCCTCAATTGGTGGCCTGGTCTACCTTTTCCTCACCCATCCTTCAGCAGTAGTCTATTGAAGACTTCGACAAGAACACCCAAACCATTTCTCTTGCGGTAGCTGGCGATTTTGAAGGTGAACGTCTACAATGTGCATCAGAAAAAAATGTTGTCACCTTTCTTCCTGCTAATGACTATGTGAGGACCATCACCCCAAACAATGGACCAGAAGCAACGTACATGTACATTTAAGATCATTCCTTCCTTCCAGTTTTTATTTTTTTCGTACTCTAATATGCACACTTCTAGTATTCAGTCCGGAGAGAAGACAGGAACCGATGAACAGCTCTGGTGGTTTTAAGAGAATCTTCTACCATGATACTCGGCTTGAATTTATTCTACAATGTAGTTGACGTTCGATCCTCTTCAGATCTTCACCGTTAATTTACGGGTGTGACTATGTACTGTTGTTTCATATGAATTTTAATCACTTTCTTCGAATGATGAATCCTGAAAATCACCAGTGTCGTACACCTCATGCAGCACAACAGAGGGCATATAACACCCAGGGCCGATTTTCGAAATGTCACAGACCACAATTTCTGTAAATAAGTTCATCCAAAACTACATTTCATGCTGAGCTGCATGTGTAGTTGTCAAGGCTTTTCTGTCACCTCACACTACAAAGCAGATCCTTACGTTTTTGACTGACGGCATTGGCATTGATAAGAAGTACAGGTCAGAAAAGACCCTTACAACTCGGAGGTCTATTTATAAGTGCACACAATGATTTCCGTTTTGACTAACGAGACAATTTATTCAGAGATGAAAGGAAAATTGTTCCATGGCGCATACTAGTAGTGAGCTCCGGTAAATAATTTCTCATCGGAGCTAGCCACATGTACTCTAAGTCTCTCTGAGCATGCTATTATTAGTATTACAGAAATCATTTTGCAGAAGACTAGTCGCGGACATGGAACATATTGGGGCTCAAGAGCTGAACACGATGGACAAGGAGATCTTGGGTGTTTGTCACTGGGGGTTTTGGCCCATTTATTCATGGCAGATATTGAGGGTAAAAGTAAAAAATATGCAGGGATAATATCAGCCAGGAAATGAACATGAAATTTAAAATTTCTTCTTCAATAAGTTCAGCATTTTACTAGGGCTCCATTTATGAATATATTTTATTGTCTTCCAGTTTCGATCAATGATGAAAGAGTGAAGATAACAAGAATATATTCTTTATTCATCAGCAAAACCTGGGTGAGCTAGGCAGCATGTGGTAGGGCTGTGCAGTGCCATAGCACCATAGAAAGGGGTATCACCTTTACAGGCACCTGCACGTTCTATGTAGCTCTACATAGAAACACACAGCCACTACACAGTGCTCCCTAGAATCTCGGAGCAGATCTGCAGCCCTCAGTAGCAACCCCCGGGGTCTGCAGATTCCTAGAGGGGGGCATACATTCTGCTTATTTTAATACCATATTGCATGATTTTTATGCAGAACTTGTGTTACGAAAAAATAAATTTATTGTCTACACTACTACATTATACAAGATATTCTAATATTCTACATAGTACTGCTGTGAGAGTCTAATATGTCATTTGTCATTGTCGTCACTCACTGTTTGTCCTGTGTTGTATGGTTGCCACATTACCAATGCGATGTGGCCCCCTGCATCTGATATGAAAGAAAAAAATGGGGGCTGCTCACCTGTAGTAATGAGGACAGTGATAACGACATGCATTGTCACCGCCCAGACAATGTGGCATGTCTGTTGATGTGCTAGGTTGTTGCTCGTCCATCATTGGTTGCCATGTTGGCAAAGGTGACCCCTGCTTCTTGTGTGAAAAAAGGAGAGGGGTTGGGGAGACACACTGCTCACCTGGAATAATGAGGACGGTGACGATGACATGGGTTGTCACCATTTGGACGATGTGGCACATCCATCAACGTGCCAGGTCATGGCCATCCATTGTCGTCATGGTGACATGGAGTTGCCACACTGTCATTGTTGTTGGTGTGTGCAGTGGTTGTTGGTGGCAGTGGTGGCGATGCTAGTGTGCTTATGAAGGTGGAAGGGAAGGAAGCAATAGGATTCCAGTTTCGGAATATGAACAACTCACATGTTGGTTTAGGGTGGGCTTGTTAGACTTAGTAACAAAATTGAAGTTGTCTAAGTTCGAAAATCTGAGTTGAGCATAGCACGTGACTTCCCACAATCGTACCGACTTCCATCAATTCACACTTACACTTTCTAGGGTAGCTTGTGGCTATAACTTCACGAGTATTGCACTGTTTTGCCTCTATGTAGGCTTATTTAAATTTATTCATTCATGCGAATACAATCTATTTTATGCCGTAGAAAAATTTGGAGTACCTCACAAACTGTAGTATAAACTATTTGGCCTGTATTAGAGATCTGAAATATATATTATCATCATGAGTTCTGCTCCGTTTCATTCGATTTTGGGCTTGTTAGAGACGCATAAATTAGAGCTTTAGAACGTGTCTGAGATCCCATAATATTTCGACGTTTAAGGCGACCTCCGATAACATTTACCGTTTTTAGGCAGATTCTTCGCCAGTAATTGGACCAAAGCCATGCGAGTTTTGAACTAAATACTACGTACATAGACGCGTTGGAATCCGCTTAAACGCCGATTTACAGCGCAAACAGAATCACAGAAAACGAATTCGTTTTTCAAAAGATACTTCATATTCTTTATTGTTGCAATCTTCGTAGGTCTCTCAGGGTCTCTCCTTGTGGAAAAGATGGCAAAAAGCCAGTCTTTTGCCATCACTCTCACCCCCTTGGCCCTTTGCCCTTACCCTTCAAGCTTCAAGCTTCAAGCTTGAAGTCTTTGTCGCAATCTTTGTAGGTCAATTGTAGTTACAGCTGGTAGTCTACCTCATCTACCAACCTGTCAATGCTACTGAACACTGCATAAAAATTTAACTTCCTAGCAGGGCTGGATAGAAAGTGGATCCTCTATAGCACCCCATAGTAACCGCCCAAGTCTCTGTAGAGCTGCATAGCATGAGCTTACACCCACGCAGCACTGTGGGGCGCTGTGGGGCGCTCGGGCATCTATGGAGCTCTTCACTTAGTTACCACCTGTTGGTGACAACTGTTAAATCAGCCAGAGGCTGAAAAAGAAATTGGCACCTGAACCTGACCCTTGTGTGCCCAAAGTCCCCACTTCACTGTAACTGAAGAGGGACACCTCTGACTTATATAATATGTTTACTAGTACTAAATTAGAGGTTGATGGTGGGGGTGGTTGGTTGAAGAGCCACTAAAATTTGATTCAACTTTGAAAGCTGATTTTTTAATCTCCCAATCTGAAGCTATGCCCCCCAAAGTGTCATGTTACAAGAAAGCTGCAGCCCAAAGAGCAATTGTGCCAAAATTCCACTGTGAACTCAATTTTATTGAGTACTTCTGGGGAGTTGTCAAAAAGTATCTTTGTGAACATTGTGATTACACATTCGAGACCCTCAAGAAAAATATGCCGGAAGCTTTGGATTCTATCAATATGCAAACCATCCAATGGTGGGAACATTGGATGCAAAGATGGATGGATGCATACCAGAATGGGATGGAAACTCAGGCTGCTCAAATTCACGTTTGAAATTACAGCTCAAAGAAATACAAATCACACTGTCGCATCCCAGAACAAGTTGCAAGGGCATTTGATGAGTAAAATGTATGAAAAATATAGATTTTATAGAGTACTGCCGAATTGAGGGGTGTCCAATTTCATGTTTCAACCAGTTTTGTAGATATTGACAATTGGTCTGGAGGAAATCTTCCTCATGTGAAAAGGAGTTGATTCTCAAGACCGATAAGAAAAATAAGGATTTTTGCATGAGAAGTATGGCTTGTTACCTGGAGGTGGTGACTAGGTGAAGAGCTCCATAGCCAAGCTTGGTGTGTAACTATGGGAAACTAAGATCTAAGGGGAAGGACTGGGCCTGTCTACGTGTGAAAATCAGGTTTTGCTGATGTTTCGTCAAGAAAGGATTGGGTGATAATATAACTGCTGCACAGTTCACAGAAAGAATATGAATATCCAAGAAATTAGTGTGCATGAATAACTTGGTTGTGCAAAGATCCTGCTTGGAATCAAAAGGTGCAAACTTAATGCGAACAGGATCTGAGTGTCCAATCAGCTCAATTGTGGTGAGTATTTGCCAAGCCAACCAGCTGTACCAACCCGAGCGTAAGCTCACACTGGCAGGTTGGTGAGGCAAAGGTGAGCCAGACTGGCTTCCCAATTGAGCGTTGCTCAGACTTGAGTTAAGGTAGATAATAATTCGCAAAGGCATGTAAAGGACAAAGTAAGATGTGTAGTAATGTTACATGGAGAATCAAATGGAGGAGTTATCAAGTAAGGAAGTGGGGATTTTATGTGCAATACGGAAGTGTTCAAAAATAGAGGTGAGGCGATCAAGGTCTGCTTGATTATAGGCTTTAGAGGTGGACATGGGCAATATTTTGTCTATATGGCGCCAGTAGAGTAAGAAAGTGAGAGATGTCCAGCCCCTGGTAGCGGCAATGATTTCAGGAGGAACTCCGGCAAGCAAAAGCTCAATGGCACCACCAATGTGGAAGCTGTGGCCCAATATATGAGCGAGCATGGTGGAAGACCAAATGTTGGTGACAAAAGAAAGGAAATTGTGCTTGAGTAAATTTTTGGGTTCGCCAGACGAAGAAGTATAGGCAAAGAGGGTAGAAGAAGGAGGAATAGAAGAGTTAATGTCAAAGTGGTTCTTGAAGGCGGCGACAGGGCATAAAGGGTTGCCGTGACAACATGCAGTAACGATAATGGTGGCACCAAGTTCCTTTGTGGACTTGGTCTAAGGAATGTTGAAACTGGCAGAGCGAACACCGTCACGCAATGCACAAAAAGAAATCCTAAAGCATGGTAAGAAATACAGCCAGTAGGAAATAGTAGTGAAAAGAGAAACATACTTTGTTGAACGTAAGACGTGATACTTTGGGTCAACTGTGGACGCCACTGTAAGGGTAGTTTCCCCAAGGCGTCGACATCCAAAGAATGTGACAAGGGCAACGGCCCATATAGCAGCATGATAAGGGTTAGACAGGTGTATGGAACGACGTAGGCTGGAGAGATGTTTGATAGAGACAGGAGCACAGGGAGAGCGTTTATGCTTAGTGCCCTCTTTGTTGGTGAAGGTACGCGCGAGATGGACCCAGGCATCATCACCGTACCAAGGTGCGTGGTTCATAATGTGCCAACTGCGCAGGCCTGACATCCAGGAGCAAATGGTATTGCCAAAGTAAAGGCCCTTGTGTTCACCAATGAAGGTGCATAGCAAAGCGTAATTGGCAGGCATGCGAGCCTCCTCAGAGATAGCCCACTTGTCACAGAACTGAGTGAAGCGTAAAGGGCCGGCAGCATATGTAGATTTTGTATTCGGTGCAAAGGCACCTTGGACAGCCATCATGGCCGACTCGATGAGAGGAGGAGGTAACCTCGACGCTACATCTCTCTGATGGCGAGAACCAAGAGGTGTATGCCAGGAAAAAATGCGGTCGGCAGCGGGGACATGTGGGCGGAGATCATTGTCGATAATGGATCGATCAGTGTGAGGTTTTCGAGTGCGTATAATACATGAGGCAGAGTTGCACCTGTAGGGGCTACTTTGATGTATCAATTACCCTAACTGACCATTTACCTGATGCATCAAATCCCCTAACTGCCCAGCCTGCTAGTTGGCTACCAGAAACTATGTACACTAGTTGGTAGCCTTGCTGTCTGCTTGTCGCCATCAGGGTCCTCCCTCACTGCTGTCAGGGTCCTCCCTTGCCACCGTCAGGGTCCTCCCTCTTTCATCGTCCCCTGCCCCCCGCCTCCCTCATCATTGCCATCCCCCATTCGTTGCCACCCCTTTGTTACCATAACCCTCATCATTGACGTCTTTGTGCTCATGCCCTTCGTCATCTTCATGTCCTTCATCGTCTTCTGCCCCCTCGTCGTTGTCGGTGTGCTCGTCATCGTCCTCACCATTTCTGTGGCTGGTGTTGTTTCTTTGCTTCGTACTTGGCGTTCCTGGCCGTTGCCATCCTGTTGTTGATGTTGCCAATGCCCTTTGTCGTCTTCATGCCCTTCATCACCTTCCGCCCCCTCGTCATCGTCGGCGTTGTCCCCCTCATTGTCATCCTCCCCATTTCTCGGAGGTCTTATAAGTGCCCCCCCTATTCCTGTTGGACTCCGCGGAGTCCGGCGGAATCTGGTGGAATCCAGTGGAGTGAAATTTGGCAGGAAGGCCTGCTAATTTTTTCATTCCGGTACATTCTCAGTCTGGAATTGAGACTGGAATGGTCCGCGGATTGGCAAAACGGAGTGCAACCGGAATCCGGTTGTTTATTTGGCACATACCCATTGCCAAACACGTTCGTCGCCCTTCACCACTGCCACCACCATTTGTCACTGCGCACTATCGCCCACCCAGCACCCCCACATCACCAGCCACCATGGCCCATCACCTTCATCGACCACCAACAACGACGACAGCACACGAACAACCCGGCAACACCACGTCACCACCAAATGAGAGCGAGGTCGACGTGTCGTCCGACGGTGGCCCTGCTCAACGGACGACCACAATGCGAAAACGAGGACATGACAACCCCACAACCACACCGATCATGGCCATCGGACGTGCCACGTCGCTGTCGACGTGGCAACCCAATCCAGTGCCCATGAACGGGAACCGCCGCCCACGAACGACAAACCACAATGCGACCACGACCACGATACCACTACATGACATCGCAACGCGACCACGACCGAACACCCACCACCACCACCCTCAAACCACACCATGGAACGAGCGCCCAACACCACCACCGCCCTCGAGCTTGCGCAGATGACGATGCCCCATCCACGGACGACCCCGGACGACGACGACCCCCCCGCCCCACTCATGAACGACGAGCGCCCGCAGCCTATGGACAGAGACGGCCCCCCACGAACAGCAACGAGCCCCACCCCCACTGTCTGTACCCCCATCCTGTCTGTACCCCCATCCTGTCTGTCTCACCACCCTGTCTGTACTCCCATCCTGTCTGTACCCCCACCCTGTCTGTACCCCCCTCCCTGTCTGTCCCCACTCTGTCCTACTCCCAGTCTG
>KN838979.1:0-10259 GCA_000827195.1 Laccaria amethystina LaAM-08-1
GAATAATGATAAATATATGGTAGTGAAAAGCCGCTTCAAGTTCGAATTTCAGACATGTCAGAGCACTGTCGGGTCCAAATTGCATATAAGAATGCCCAGTGCAAACTTCATCAAAGTCTGATACCAACCGATCACAATACATAAGAAACTCAACTCAAACATAAGACTTACTACTAAATATGTGTGTTCAATCTGCTAATAGTGAGACTCAAGCTGACTCAAGTTGCAGATGGAGGTCCATAGTGATGTCAACAGCTTAGCTTGGAGTCATCAAGCTGAGCCATTATTTGAGCTGGCCATGCTGACGAATGAGCTCCCAGCTTAGAGCTGCTTAGACCAGCTTGAGCCATGCCTTAAGTTGTCTCAATGTCAGAGCTGCTAAATAGCTTTAAACCTTATGAAAACATCAGAAAACACTGTTTAAAAGGTGCTAGTGCCATTCTGAATGTATATTACTTGCCAGAGCCATCTTGCAAGCATGTTGTGTCAGAGGTACCAGGACATATACATAGCTAAATAACCTCATCAAAAATACCAATTTGTATGAAACTCAAAAACATGACTTACTTCTTTTGTGGAGATGGTCTACACATTCTATTTGATAGTTAAAAGGTATAATTAAACTATAAAAACAAGCCCAAACTTTGGGCAAACTCAATTGGCTTAGCCAGCTCAGAGCTGCTCAAAGTGGCTTAGAACCATTTTTGATTGGCTAAGTGCCTGAGCTGAGATGTGAGCCAGCCAAGCCAAGCTGTGACATCACTATCAGAAAGTCATGGGAATTGAGAGTGGAGAAGGCAGGGCCCCCTATTTTTGAATTCATTTAGCATCAGAAATCAAGCAATTTGGTTTTTAGTGGTTTCTCAACTTGAGAAACCAGCAAATTCCAGGAAAAACCAGGAAACTTGGGAACTTGACTCCAATTGGAGACCTATGTCCCATTTCCCAGAAACCTTGCAAATTTACATTGCATGGAAACCTCAGAAACCCACAACAACTAGTAAGTTATTTATCAACTACTACAAATGTAACATCCCCAGTACCACTGTGGAGATTGATGTATTGGTAGCCTCTTTATATAAGTATGCAGCTCAGGGTTAGTTTACCAGAACATTCTATTAGTTGTATGATGTAGGAATGTTCTGGACAATGAACCCTGAATGATTTACATTCTATGGCCAAATTACTCAAGTTGGCTGGATCACAGCCATTGTTCCACATGACAAGGGTCATGAATTTGTTGCCCATGCCCATCCTCTACTTGATGCTCCAAGCTCTGAAGATTTTATTGTGAATGCTGAAATTCTTGTTCAGGATTTCCCAAAGATTCACTCCTGGGCAGAATGGTGGATGCACCCAAGTGTTGCATCCATGCTGTTTGAGTCTGAGAGAAATATGGACATTGAGCTCTGGGAATCCCCCCCATGGACAACAATGCTGAAGAGTCAATGCACTGGCAGCTATATAGTGCATGTGGCCACAATCACATATTTTTGGAAGGAATGCATGGTTTATGGGCTGTTGCTGTTTACTACAAGCAGTTTCACGTCGCTGCATCAGGTGAGCATTATTTTACTTTAAATAATATGGAACTAAATTCATAAATATAAAACATTAATTCATTATGGAGAGGATGAGCCATGGAAAGTTGCCACTGCAAAAATTGGACACACCAAGCCAATGTGTGCTGGTAAGTATGGAGAAGGGAAGCGCCAAAAGAAGAATGATGAGAGACCACCTGACACAATTAAGGAAATCTTGAAGGCTGCACCAAAAGAAAGGGTTAAAAAAGCTCTCCCTTCTAAGCCAACAAAACCATCCTTGCCTTCTAAGAAGTCTCAGCCATCAAAATCTACATCATCCATCACAAACATCTCAGGTTTCACCTCTTGAGCAATCTCAGCCAACTCCTCCTTCACAAAAAGCACCACTTGCTTCAAAAGAGCCTTCCAACATGTTTCCTGTATACTCCTGGGACCGTAACTCATGCTGGCTCAATACATCACTACAGCTCCTTTATGTGGCTCTCACAAAGTATTCAGATGACTTTGCATGCATTATAAAAGGCCTTCCCAAAATATCAGGAGTGAAGGAAGTACTCATTAGCTTGCAGGCACACCATGGCATGGATCCTCAAGGCATAACTTCAAAAATGCTCAGAAACCAGAGGGGTGCCATTCACAACCTATTGAAGAAAAAAAGAGCTACTGCGGGTGTCACTCAGTTTGAATCACTTTTTGTCACGCCCATTTCGCTATTTTCAGATTTTTACTCATGACAGAATTAATAGAGTTCATTTGCTGAATTGCTTTGCTCTGAGGATGTTGCAAACTCTCATCATGCATTTTCTGCATTTGAAGTCCACTTTGTCAAATCACACCAATGTTCAGGCTCCAAGACAATTGGTGGACCTCACATTGAAATCTATTGACATCCTATTCAGCAATGAATGCATCAACTCAGTGCTTCCAACCATGCAACATTTTGTGGATGCTTTGCAGATTATTTTAAGAGCCTCCTTTCCATTGAGCAGGATCCAACCACAGCTAGCACTTGCTGGTGGACCAAGGACAATCTTCCACATTGTCCAGGTAAATGCCATGACATGTGCAACTTGGTCCTTTCCATGCCAATGCTTTTAATTTTCAACATAGGGAATGAGCAACGCACAGTCACACTTGACTGGGACCTTTCTCCGTTTCTCAATCTCAATTCCAGTGCCCATTATACATCAGCTGAACTTGTCTGTGACCTCATTGGTCTTGCATTTCCATCAGATATGTGCTGAAGATATTGTGATTGACCAATCAGAATGCACTAATCACAATTTATTCAGGGAATAAATAGGGCACTTGCCCCCAGTGACTTTCCAAGTGGATCCACTATCTACCAATTTTTTTACCTGCTTTGTGGTGGTTTGGACACTCAGGACACATTCTTTGAGATGTGAAAGAGGTCTCTCTCAGATAAACTTGGAATCATGTTTTCAACAGGAAATCTTGACCAGCAATGCTCAACGAACTGCAGCTCTGGCGACTACTTTGAGATGCAGGCAAAACAGCCCACATGGTTATTCAATCTGTTCAAATCACTGACAATTAAATACTTGGCCACCTTCCTCCACATCTCCAATCTAGAAATTGATGGCTCACTGGGGCCCAAATCTGAAGAGTCAGACACTGACACAAGTCTACGACCTTTCAAGAATTCTCTACACATTGGGGATAGATACCATTCTTTTCCTTTCAAAGATATCCTCACCAAGCTTACTATGTTTTTGCTAGACAGTCTGGCAGATGAACTCATACCAGCAAAAATGTGGCTTGAGAGCATGGAAAAACTGCTCCGAACAACTTTGATGCCTCATGTCGGCTCTCAGTCCTTGAATGTGCCCACATTTTCAATTGGTTTGATACTCACATCACACTGAAGGATCAAGACTTACAGTTATCTTGACTCGAATTTTTACCCCATGCTCACACACATAGCATTTACATCACCCATTTGCTTGCATGTGAATGGAAGATGAAAAATCTGGGTCCAAATGAACTTCTTAAACATGCTTGGGAGGTTCATTTTACTGTGCAACCTGCCAGGTTAATTGATGTCAACATTGAAAAGGAATGTTTATCCTGGTTTGAGGAAGAAATGTTTGAGGTTTAAGCCTGAGCCAACATTGTAGGATATTATCAGTGGGGTCTGGATGCTGGCCATCACCAAGATAATTGGGAACCTATTCTGGTCTGCAGTGGTTATGGAATAAAGGAGATCACTCATTCAGGGATGACAAGTCTTATATTCAGGTAAGAAATCTAATGTCAACATTTTGTTGTGTGAGAAGCTTACACTAATATATAGCCTGGATCGAAATACATTCATTACACACCTGTTGAACATGTAGTGCAGATTTCATGGATGATGGGAAGCCCATCCTTACGAGTACTCCCGTTCATTTGATCTTTTATTGTTCCAGAAACTTCAAGCATGGGATGACCACCGTAATGCACCAGGTGGAAGGTTTGGCTACCAGATCTCAAATGATTTCAGTGATATACTGTGGATGTTGCATGAGGGTGTGCCAAAGTATATGAAAAGTTGGAAAGTGGTTGAGCACAACAAATGGAGTGACAGGACACTATTTTCAGAGAGATTTGAAAGATTGACAAAAGAAAGAGTGGGAGCCTTTTGTGCAAGTTGTAAACATTGGTTCTTCCAACCCTAGTGGAGGGCACTGGGCTTTGCAGTTTGAATCTTGTGCATATGAATAATGAATCCTTCACATATGTACATCACTTTGTTTGATTATTTCTGAATTTAAAAATTCAATAAGGCCTAAAGAGGATAATTTGTCTGTATATATGCCCATTTCATTTTGAAAATATTTACAATTGACTGATACCTTGATGTGCCAACATTCCTCACAAGCTCCACTCCATATTCTACATGCATAGGCAGCTTTTCCAGCAGTTGGGTAAGTTTCCTGAAAGGAAGGTTGTCAATTGACTCAAGTGAGGAACATTTGCATGAGGTAGAGCTAAATGTCCAAAGGACTGCTGGAACACCGTATATATACAAAAAATGGATTAAAAATGGATCAAAAGTGAGAACTGTAAGCACCCTAATGACAACTTGTTTATACACCCTTACTCTCTCTGGAAAGGATAAACCTTCAGTCTATGAGGAGACCCTGTGAGCCTGTGGCCAAATTTGGCACACAGCTGATCCCAAAGGTTGGTTGGGAATGGCAATGGCTGACAATTTGAAAAAGCAAAGGAGCTGAGGTTTGACTTGGGTTTTGTTAGAAAAATCTGATTGACCTTACTAACCCTGACCCACACATTGCCCATGACCCACCTTTCATCCAGTCACACATTGTCACAGTCCAGAAAATGTTTGAATTCAAACTCAGCACAACAACCAGAGCCAGTTGTCTTGACTCATGAGCAAGCTGAAGGAATATTGGGGAATATTATACAGATAGAATTATGATACAATATGTGCTGAAAGATAAGAGTATAGAAATGATTATAGGTCTGTAGAAATTTGGTGGAATTCTGAGAGACAGAATGCATGTTTTCTCCATGGGTTGTTGGAATGTTGGTCTCAGTAGTGCATAGTCCCATGAGGTGTTCATTCAGCAGGCATGAAGAGCAATTTTCAAAGCCTTTTTTACAAAATTTTTCATGAATTCAGCAGTTGGTCAAAATGACCATGACTTCCATTATATTTCAGCGATTTGAGAGGGGTCATTATGCATAACTGCTGAATTGACTGAAATGGTACTGTAGGTCCTAGACGATATGTGGGGCAGAGTTAGTAATGACTGGTTATAAATTTATAAGTTATAATATACCAGAAACTGCCTATAAGGGCTGGATTTTTCCCTTACAGGGCTATTCCAAGGCCAGAAATTGCCCTATAAGAACAGATTTTGACAAAGGAAAAAAAAACCGTTGACAACAGTGATCAACAAGAGACTACTGTAAGGCCAAAATGTTTTTTCTGACAATTTGGTTGAGGTTTGAGATTTTTCCTGATTCTGGGCAATACACGGAAACATGCCCTGTGAGCCTGGAACAATCAAAGTCAGATTTGATGTGCTTTAAGAGCTCCAAGGGCACACAAAGATAGCCTTTCTAAGTTGAAGGAACTAGCGTTGCCGAAGTTCGGTCCTGAACCTTGGTTCGAACCTGAACCTTCTGGACCGAAGGCAAAGTTCAGTTCAAGTTCAGGTTCAGGTTCAGGCTCCAGAAATTTTCTGGAGAACAGGTTCGGACTGAACCGAACCTCTGAACCTTTTGCTACTGGAGAGCCTACTTTCCCTGTATTTCAGACATTTTTTTGCAAATTTTCAGTTTAAATTTATTGTGACCCATAACTACTTCAATATTTTGATAGATTGTATCAATCCTTCACACCGGGGAGAGGTGGTTATTTGCCCAATAGGCACACGATAAGGTGTATGTTGATTAGAGGCATTATTGCTCAATAATTTACTTCACATTTGTCTGGTGGGTAAATTCAAAATATACCCAACATGAAAACCCAACTGCAATTGGGATTTGTACAAAGGGCCAAATGAGGAATATTAGCAACATGTTCATCAAATGTTCTTGAGCAGCTCATTTAATATTTGATTTTGATGTGCCCAGATATTATTAAATGTATTCAGAATATGCCCAATATTTCAAGATACATTTTAAGTAAACTCACCAGCTTCATTTAGATTGTGACCAATAAGCATATTTTATATGTAGTTACTATTCATAGCATGTTTTCATCTCAGGTTTATTTCTGAATATATTTTAAATATATCTGCTCTACAAATGTGAAGGAAATCATTGAGCATTAATGCCTCCAATAAACATATGTCCAATAATTTACTCATTGGGCAAATCACCGCTTCTCCCCGTTGTCAACTGGGTGATGGGTGATGGCCATATTTTGGGTGGCTTTCCCGCACGTGCGCTTGTTGGGGACTGTTGTACAATATCTATTTGGCTTATCAAACGTGGTTTGTGCCGCACCTTCGCGTAAATAACTGATTTTAGATATTGCACAGGCGTTTCAAAGCGTTTGCACGCGAAAAAAAATCGAAAAATTAAAGGGTTCAGAAGGTTCGAACCTGAACCGAACGCACGGTTCGGGTTCGGTTCAGGTTCGGAAAATATGTAGGAGGTTCAGGTTCAGGTTCGGACAAAATGGTGTCTGAACCGGACTGAACCGAACTTCGGCAATGCTAGAAGGAACACGGGTGCAAAATTGGAGAGATTTCTCCTCTGGCTTTGACAAGCTGGACTGAGCTGAGAAAATAGATGCTTCAGGAAAATCACTTTCTCTATTCGGCCCCAAGGACGTTGAGCTGTTGTTACACAGTAATCACGGCCGCACGATAATACATAGATTAGAAATACATCTACCAGGCTTCCAGTTCATCCTAACTTTGTTTAAGTATTTCTTCACCCGCCTGCGGATGACTTGGGATCGGTTATCAGTTTGATATTTGGGTATTGGATAATGGATCTTTGATAAGTGCGACGTCAGGAAACGCAAGAGAGAACTGAAAATAGCAGAGTAAGAAGAGTTCAATTATGACATTCGAATTTTCCGCACCGGAGTCTGTGGTGTATCATGTTGATGACTCTGAAGGTCTTTGAGAGGTTTCGTGGAATAATTAGGTGCGGGAGCAACCTGAGGGGGTTGAAATGGTGGTCCGTAGTAAGAGTCGCCAGCATCTACGCTGGAAGGGACGTTGGATGAGGGCTGAAAAGGATGATTTACAGGGGCACATTCAGCCATTTGCGTGGCAGCAATGGCGCAGGCAATGACTTTGCACGCGCTAGACACGGTCATTAGTCCGCGTTTTGGCATGTGAAGCACGCCTTTGGGCCTTTTATAACAGTTCCTCTGTGACGTTGTGAGCGAGGTGGCCTAGGGTAGTCAATTTTATTGGGGTGCTAGGGACGAGAAAGTAAGCAACGTACGGGGTTCAAAGGCCTGCCTTCTACTATGAGCTCTCAACTCGATTCCTTCCACAACCCTCAAAATCGCGACCTGAAGAGGGGTTCCAACTTCTCTAAATTTGAATTGATGCCAAGACTTTGTATTGGACAGAAACAATCGGAGCACACGCAAAGTTTTAGCAAGACCGGGTCCACACTGATAAGTGATGATCAAGGACGGGAGTTCGGACCCGTTGGTCCTTTATGCACACAATGAGGTCGCGACATGAGCGGCGAAAATATCAATGAGCTCAAACCATTCATGTCGCACCCCAGTTTCAATTCGCTATTTTGTGCAGAGAAAAGTAAGTACACAAACCATACGTGACGGCTAGGGCTCACTTCAGCGGAGAATCGGAAGGTGAAACGTGCATTTTGCAGCTGGATCATACCGAGAAGTCGTTCACGGTGGTGGTATAGCCTCTGTTGCGTAGTGTGGAGTGCATTAATACTAGGAATGCGAGGAGGATAAAAGTGTTTACGGGCCAACACAACATGTATTCCATGACGTAAGCGGGCCGGAGAAATGAGATGTTGCCAACCGAAAACATCTCCCTGAGATCCTTGAGAAAACAAATCGAGAAATGGTGATGAATGCAACTTTGGAAGCAGTTTGTCTCCAGAATCGCTGTCGGGTTCATTAATATAACTCACGATGGATAGAATCTTTGGGCCTTGTAATCCGAGATTAGTAAAAAGAAAAAGTACCCACTCAAAAGCAATTTTGGTACTTGAAGTGAAAAGCGAGCATGCGGACGTTGGTCAGGGTTTGTAAGTCGGAACAAGAGGTGGCGGGGAGAAGGGCGCAATGGGCAATGTCAAGGACGGGACGACAAGCCGCTAAGATGCGGAAGTTTGAACCTGGATGAAGATGGGAGTCAAGGAGTCATCGCGACACCAACCACCATACGTACCAAGGCGAGCGTGAGACACAAACTGCTACAGCATAAAAATAGGACAATCATGGTGATTGATGCAGTTGTCAAACATACGCGAACCCAAAGTGAAAGAAGTTACCAGCGGTCCGTATCCGACGGCAAGTGCCAGGGAATAGGGACCTCTGGCCTGAGAACAACCGTTAACAAGGCGAAGGTCGTGAACGGCGGCTTAAGAGTTAACCGTCGCGCAGGAATTTTAATTTGTTGGAAGCGTCACCAGAACCGAGGTGACGCCGATAACGAGGACTCTGTGACTCCGACATTCCCGTGGTCCGTTCTCCTGGCCTTTGTGTTTCCAACAACGGGTTTGTGCCCCTGGAGAATGTATTCATTTCAATTTCCACCACGCGGGGACGAAGCAGCACGGCGACGCGACCCACCTTCGAGAACTTCTCCGCAAGGCTAAAACATGCTTGCGCGGCTTCCTGGCTACTGCAAGGTTGTTGACGCTTGCAATGCTGTCGCTGGTGTCATGTCAGTAAAGTCAAACATCCGACGAGTTGCACAAGATTCACCTTCTTCACCGCCAACTTAGCATATCAAACGTATAAACACATATGGTAACAAAGGTGAACAGAAATTCAAGCAATTGAGGACAAGGACAAGACCAAGACCAAGACCCGAAGTGTGATGTGGTCCGTGCGCATGGAGCATAATATTACATAATAAGCATAGACATTGGTCATCCTTTGGCGACCGCAAACGTTACCTCGGAATGAAATGCCAGAAATTCACAGCTGGGCACTGTCGCGCTTCACGGTCCTAATTATCCTTGCGGATACGTGGCCAACCATAATAGATTTCCAGCAATATGTGACTTTGTTTGCGAGTACTTACTGGTGTAGAGCGTTGTACGTCCCCTGTACGTCTCGAATATCTCAGTCATAACAGAATGAAATAAAAACTATGCAAAGGATGGGAGGTTAACTTTGACTGGAGCAGGTACTTCTAGAAAGTAAGCCAGAACCGTCCATGGGACGTCGAGTGGTTTTTTCAACCACTAGCAGAGAAAGTACATTAGGGAAAACGGCATTGGAAATTCTCGTAAATTGACAGTTTCTTGAAAGCAGGGGAAAGCAGGAAATTGTTGGTTATCTGGTAATTAGGAAAAATTTCATGCTCATTTCCTGGGAACCTCTTTTAACAATTGGAAATCCAGTAACTATAGTAATTCGAGGAAATAAGGGTACTTTCTTACAATTTCCAATTCTTGTTTTTCCCGATGTAATGACTGTCCCGTTGAGCACCCCAAACTTCAGTTTACAGTCATTTGCAAATTGTTTTGCACAACGAAACTCACAGCACAACGCTTGATGTGACTGACAGTCACATTCCCACGCATCCATGGATGCCCTCTGTGCGATTTCTGCACGTGTTTTGTGCTGTTCGTGGTGCCAGACAAGGATATGTTTTCGGATTTCTTCTGATATGGGAGGGGACATGGTAGTCTATGGTAGTGTACAAGTAGCTATGAACTCGTCGGTCAAGCCGAGACTGGAGCCTCAAGGCCAAGATCCATCCGCCATCCTTATTCGGCTTAATTTGATTGACAGGTGGTCACATCAAACATTGCGCTGTGAGTTTTGTTGTGCAAAACAATTTGCAAACGACTGTAACACTTCAGACAGCGACGAATATGAAGGGCCACATATGTGTAAACATAGGCACTAAAAACTAGAGAATAGACCAAAACCCGTGTTTCCCTAACATATTTGTTCTCAATTTCTATCTTTGGTGACGGATTTGTCCATCCATCATATGCTTTAAGCAAAGTTATAATAAAAAAAGGGATCAGTTCCAAAATATGAACGAATAAATA
>KN838979.1:10359-24201 GCA_000827195.1 Laccaria amethystina LaAM-08-1
ATTATAACTTTGCTTAAAGCATATGATGGATGGACAAATCCGTCACCAAAGATAGAAATTGAGAACAAATATGTTAGGGGAACACGGGTTTTGGTCTATTCTCTAGTTTTTAGTGCCTATGTTTACACATGTGTGGCCCTTCATATTCGTTGCTGTCTCAAGTGTAACGCACTGAGCGCGAATTTCGGCTTACATGGCAGTTATCATTGGGCCCGATTTACTTCCGCCATTTTCTTCGTCGCAGGCAACAGCCCCCCGATAAAATATTTCCATTGAACACCAATTGCTTGTTAGATAAAAAACTTTTTTTATTTGACTCTTCGAGCCGCTTCCCCAGTGAACTGTGACCCATCGAACTGGAGAATTATTGAGCCTTCTGCCTCTGTTTTGTGGGGTCCTGAGCCGCCTGAGGCTTGTGCCAAATTCACTTCCCGCTGAGCGTTTTATTGTATCAAGCCGCTGTTCGAGTCGACTAACTGATATTATAGATGGCGCAAAATTTAGTGTGCACGCACCGATGCACGCTTGCACGCCCCTGCACGCTCGTGGTAAGCCAAAAGTGTTGTGCCCGTTCGATTTCAGTCATTTTTGGAACCTGTGGTCGTCGCGCAATATAATCTACTAAACCAGCTTGTTTGGGCCACCGCGAGGCCTTTGGCAGGCATCGCCTTTTCTCTGGTCTTGGATGTCTTTTTCCGTAATCTTCGGAAATTCAGTCTGGCTTGTCTCCAGCCTGAGCAATATGTAGGCCTTTCATTCCCTTCGTGTGAAAAAACTTAAACCCCACTTGTAGGAAACGCAGTATGTTTTTTTACCTCCCTCACTTTCAATTGCCAAAGAAAGTTTCGAGAAAAAAAGAAGAAAGCTCGGGCCAAATTCCCGACACTGCCTTTCAAACTTCGAAATAGATAGTCTGCGGAGTGTCATCGTTGTGGGAATTGAGAAGGCAGAGATAAGAAGCTATCGTCAATCAAAGTACAGTCGTACCTGTGTCCGCAGAACTCAATGAGTACTGCTAGGCCAGAGAGGCTGGAATAATTTCAACTCCGCGTCAGAAGACACAAGTCGCGACTCGCATGCACTGCCGCCATGTTGCCTTCTAACTTCTTGGAGATAAAAGTTGTTGAGATCAAAGAGCGTAGTCAGCTTACGCTGTCGTCATATCTCAACAACTTCAACGCTGACTCAATTGATAACAATCTAAGCGCCTGATTTTCCTGATATCCTCGTTTTGGCAATGATTGTCGGCGCTCTTCGTCCCCTTTATTAACACAATGCTTCTGTAAACGACGCACGTTGTACACACGCTCCCCTTCATGGTCTTTCAAAAAGCCAGAGGTGTTACGATTTCGGGTGGAACTTTCAACGACGTATCTGGCAGCATGACGACAAACGATAGTAGTACCCATGTCGCCAATTACCATCGCGGCAGCGGTGTGTGCCTCCCCCTGATGCCAGGTCGTTGCGAAATCTGAGCATACTCACTTATAGCGACCACTAACCACTACAAAGGGAGCAATGTTAATAATCTAACAAATAATGGTATCTACATTTCTATTCGGTATGAGCAAGGGTGACTGAAAGGAATTGTAGGAATGGTCAAAGGGCAAATGTATGACGGGGGCACTTATGACCGCGATCGGGTTAAAGAGCGTCCAGGTACATCAAGCTCCTTTTCGTCGCAGAGCGTCCCTCATTCGCAATTCTCGCAGGTGTTGAGTATGACTCTTCCGACGACGAGAGTTTCGAAAAAGAACGGTGAGAGCGGGTTGTTCCATTGACTACAAATATTAATTGCGATCCAACAGTCGCGCGGACAACTACAGGAGCTCAAGGTCCAAGAAGGTAAAGAACTACGATCGTGCGTCTTTGTCGCTAGAAATATTCGAGTTATCTATGCTAATATACACATAGGCTCCTCAAACAACTACGTAGGGAGTAACGTCAACAATCTTGAAAATAACGGTATCTTTGCCTCGTTACATACCCAGAAGGGCCGTGACTCAATAAATCTACGACTTCATAGGAGTGGTTAAGGGGCAAATGTTCTACGGCGGGGACTATGGCGGCGATCGCGTAGGGGAGCGATCAGACACTAGGTCTAACACATCTGTATGTTCCGTTCATGTTCTTCTCTGCCGCGTTCTCTGAAGAAGAGGGTTGCACATTCAGAAATCCCACAGACATCGCAAAGACCACTCACACACTAAATCCCATTCTTCTTCGGCACAAGCCACGCAAGACAAGGAGTATGCATTATATAATGGTCAGTGAGAATACCGTACATAGAGAATATATTTAATTACTCACCATATGAATTTGCAGAGCGTCCTCCAAGCGTCGCATCAAGCAATGACGGGTCTGATCCATACTCCAGGGCTCCGAATTTCAGCATTTATGGTCCACGCCAAGATAGTGGCTCTCAAAGGTCTTACCGTACGGGCTACGGAGTCCCCGCTTCTTATCCGCCGACAAGTTACAGAGTCCCAGCTCCTCAACTTACGACGAGCTCCCACGCTCCGCCCCCCTACCCTATTCCCCACACACCTTATGGTGCGCCTTCTCCCTACGCCAATCGCCCAGCGGCCTATGCCAGTTCTTCGTACACCCGCCCCCAAGCCAAAACTTCTTATGGTACTGCGTCGTATACTTATAGGCCATGAATAAGCTGGTCATTACTATGCGCCATCATCCGCTGTTCTGTGATTATTGTTTTGTAACTGTACCACCCTGTATTGTAGAATTCGACGACTTACCAAGCATTAACGAGGAATAATTTATCAGACTGATGGTGGCGGTCAGATGCTAGGCGGCAGAGGTTCGCCTCACACGCTGATGCATCCGTATTTTCCTATCTATTCGGCACGTCATATGGGTACTTTCGTTGTAGGCCTATAAAACGCTCGTTCATTATAAAAATGGTCCGATTCGGTCCACTGATGATGAGCAATCCTGTGCGCAAGTGAGTCAAAATAAGAACCGCCAAAGCGGCGTTAAAGTTGCGTTAGGAGATTACCACCAAAAGAGAATGCGTTAAGTTCCAATAGAAGAAAAGGACGTACCGCGCCAAATTGACGCAGGCAATCGGAAAGGGATTGGACCATTAATAAGGGTTGAGTTTGCGGCAAATACTTATAGCTGCGAAAGAGTGCTCACCTTTTTCCTGCATTATTTCTGTGTGTTCGCGATGGCTTTACAACAGACAAAGCAAAGTTCCGGTAAATCCTCCCAAATCGTGACGACAGTGCAAGGCTGGTGAGGAAAAGATACACAGCGACGACCAAGAACGTTTCCGGACGTTGGGAGAGCAGTTTGACAACTAAAGTTCAGAAAGAGAGGCACCAGGGGGGATTTCGGAGAGTGCATTGCGCAACCAGGGATTCCAAATTAGTGCGTAGGTGGTCAGACAGTTTTGCCCATACTGTTGAAAGGAGGTTAAGAGAAATGGAACGTTGGAATACATGATGAAAGCTACAACAAACATCAGGCCACGCTCATCCAAGCCATCTTGGTTAGAAAATGTCAGAAAGTAGGTCGCTTCAAAGATAAAACAGCGCATCATACATTTACATCAATATTTCCCTGCCCCTCGCCCACCTTCGCAGATGTTTAGCAATAACAAAACTCTGCCTAGCACCTCCGAGGCAAGTTCATCACACCAACAGTCTCACTCCTTCCGTTTATATTGTCTCCTTGCGACAATCTCCCAGCTTCGCGTGTTGACATCTCCAGTGCGATCGTCGGATCCTGCAACCAACAGGTACGTATGAGAGTGTTTTGGTCATAAATCTACGGGTCACTCACTGAATTTGTAGTAGATAGCGATATGAACCCCGCTAATGGAGACTTCTCTCCAACGCGGTTAGCCACTGGTGTTCAATCGCCCTATTGTCTTGAACGTTGAATAAGGACGGGTGTTGATTGCGATGGATTTGGTGGGTGCCGTACCCGAATCAGTCGCATATGCAGTTCCTACTGCTTTCGGTTGGCTTGTTCGTAGAGGGAGAATGGGTAATGTCACATCACGGGCACCAGACGCGTCGCAAACAGATACCCGATTACATCAGCGACAAGAGAACAACACAAGCGCAAAGCTTTCCCTGTCTTTTCTAACAACGATTCCTCTTCAACACCGTGTTCGTTTGAATGGCTGCGTAAGTTTGGTACGTAAGCAGGTAAGTTTTTCGTGGAACATCTGATGTTGTCTACTGCGCCTACTGAAACAATGTAGTCGCTGCCTTCCCCAATATCGATTCCAATTCTCCATTCGTTCAGCAGTTCAATTGCACTCAAATGCAGCATTCTCAACCCAAGTATACACTGTACGCGCGGCGCACATTGACAAGTGGCTACTCTCCACCCTCTCCACCCTCGATGTTGTGCCTTCCGCACACGTCCGAGATACAAACTTTTCGGATGACAAGTTGTTGATACGTTGCACTCCGGAGGTGGAAGGGATCGATATGGAGGATTGTGGGTGCGGTGCTTCAGCTTAAGGTTCGTTTCATCGTTTCTTCTTCCCTTCGCCATTCGATTTTCCCATTATCGCCCCACAGTCAAATAATGAAACGAACAGCCGCATGCACCTGTCAAGTCTCACCAATCGGTAGGCTGGTTATTTCACCTCGTGTCTAAATTGACTTGACTCTCCTCCCCCAGACCTTTCGCACCATCCAACCCTCTCCAATCCCCGGATGTCAACAGGAACTACATTGCGTCAATCATCGCTTAGCGCTTATCTCCGGCACGAACAGGACATCGAACGGAGGGCCCTCTAATGCACGCAAGAGGTTTTGACGTGGTGCTGGAGGCAGACGTTCGGTCGCTTACACGTCAACTCTTACCCCAGCGCACTCCAACCCGTCTTCAACCTATGATTTGGGATGCTCGAAACGACCGTAAAGGGGAATATAGCATTGGAGGTTAAGATTTGGGATTCTGTCAACGCGTGAGTATTGGTGTTTCTTTGCGCCTTTCTTTTGACGAGGCCTCTTTGTTAATAGTTACTTACCGACCAACTAACCTCGACCAAACCTGTTCAGTCACGTCGTTCCCGTCCATCTGAAGCAGGACAGCGTCACCTGCCGTATGAAGTGACACGACAACGACGCCAGCCATCCGAGGTGTGACCACACTCACGTCCGCACCCATTCACATGGCGACAATACTTACCTCAGGGCATAACGAGCCGCCCGCCAGTCGCTGAGGCTCAAACGATTCGCCCCCATTCTCCCCACTCTCATGGGGATAGAAAAAGTCACGCGCTGCCTGACGATAGATCATTCGCCCACGCTGACTGAATACTTCAATCGCCCCGCTGTGGTTGAGAAGGAACGTATCGACCCACCTACCTTATCTCCCCCCCAAATGGCAACACTCGGATAAAAATGGCGGAAATGTTAAAAATAGAGAGGGACGAATCTGGGTGATAGCTGTGAAAAAGAAGGTACGCGTCGGTTTGGTTGTGCGCTCTAATTTTCTGATTTTCACTTTTGACAACTTGAAGCTGGAACCCCCATGCGTTGGGTACGTCGTTTTCTCAAATTTATTGCGTCTTTGTGATGTTTCTCTTTTAGAGAGGGGAGGTAGGACTTTCGATGGAGCCTTTCGATAGGAGTAGCGGCGTTGAAGGCAGAATGTATGCGGTATGATGCCTCCGTACCCTTGACTTTTTTGATCGACCCTGCGAATAGGTTCAACTGTACGCCGTATGTTGCCTCCGTGTTCTGTTTCCTTATTCTTGAGTATGGTACCTCCTGTCACTGACCATGCGCTCAAGTGTGTAGATTTTAGAAAATGCGTTCAGAATAGTCCTTAAGTAGAGTCAATAGTTCAAGTCCTGAAAATATTTCTGAAATGCTCCCCATCCTAGACCTTGTCATAGGGAACTGGTAATTGTTGACACTACGGCGGTATGTAACAATTGGCTAAGTCAGATAGCTGCTTAACGTTGGAATGGCTCACTCACCGAGTATGGTGGAGGGATTTCATGTACCGCTTCCCCTAAAGGCAAACTCACTACGTCCTGAGCGTTCCCATCTGCCGCTTGTTCCCCATCCTTCCTCAGCCATGCGATAAACCGGCCCCAAATCAATTCGAAAGCAACACTCAGGAACATCAGGCGCTCGAGGGCTGACCGTTGCGCCAAGAACCGGCTCTGCCCGTGTCGCCGAAGTATTGCTCGGAATGAAGGATCGACGCAAGTGACGTACACAATGACAGCAAAGAATGCAGCGCCGATGATCGGAAAGAAGCCTACCAATAACCATCATTTAAATGTGAAGTATTAGTTGGTGTAATATTACTTACCAGTGAGCCCCATTGACCTATAGGCGAAGATTATGGAGCCCAAGTACGAAATGAACATAGTTGCTTCCACCACGGTGGTCGTCCCCGTCACGGACCCTCGGAACGGAAATAGAAGACAAACGCCCACGGAACAGAGCGGCTGACAGAACGTCCATAGCAGTGCCAGAGGGGTCCTCCACGGCTGAGGGAGTCTCATAAGGAAGAAAGGAGCAACCACGTAGATGATGAATGAGTAGATGAGGTATACAAGAGAAACGGAGAAGGCCTCTAAGCACTCATGAAGACCGAGACAATGTAGAATGGCGGACATCGTGTCGGTAGTAATGGTTGCAAAGTTGGAAGTGCCCCCCGAAGAGGCTTCGATCACCATCCTGCGCTTTAAAAGGATGAGAAGAATTTCAATTGGGACCAGTGTTTGAGAGGAGCACAAAAAATAGAACCGATCGGAAAAGGAGTATTGAACTTCAAATTCAGCAATGATATTAACCTTTTGGATGATTATTCCTTCCATTCTCCTCTCAGATTTAGTCCGGACTGGGACCATCCTACTCATTTTCGTCATGAAGGTCACAAACCTCAACCGTCCACGCACCCTCATCCAAAAGTTGCAACTTCGTCTTCTCTCCTTGGAAGGAAAACTTCCAAACATCAATGATTCAATCAGATAATTTTTTTATGGAGTAAATCAAGAGGAACATGGGAAGGTGAGTAGTAATGTTGTTTCATAAGTTGCGTATTTATTTCACCCCGACGCGTTCTTTGTAAAATTCCATATAGAGTTTTGAGCTTCATGAGAGGACACTGTTGACGTCAAGGGGGATTCTACAGATAAATCGTGCAATGATTCTGGAGAACTGCTATCATTCGTGGAGTTGATCAGCCGACGATTGCGCACCTGAAGCTCCACTACCATCCCATTCGACTCCTTCTCATCCTTATCTGTTGTTGTCTCCACTTTTCCCCCGCTTCTCCAAGCTTGTCCACGCATTTCCATCACTATTTTCGTTTTGTGCCGCGCCAACGATGTAAACGAGTATATAGGTATTGGCGGAATTTATCTCAGGGGATGGGAACATGCTTACATGGGGAGCACGTGAAGCCCTAGCATATGAATTCGTTACAGGGTGAAAACGGTCCTGTGGGGTCGTTCAAAAAAAAATCCAGGTACGCCTAGCGAACTGTTTGATTTCTAGATCCAAAAGACTAGTGATTGAGATTTTCAGCTACCGTTAGCGTGGCAGCCAGATCTTGAGAAGGAAGTTTGGAACGAAATAATAAATAGTTTGAATACCTCGTTAAATCGCCAAGAACGCTTACCCTGGCAGTCCAAAGATAAAAGTAGCTGCAAGCCGGCTTGGAGAGACACGTGAGTTTTCCAGAAACAAGAAATAAGGCGCCTTGTAGGTGCTCTGGAACGACCTTAAGAGACTGGCTCGAGGTTCCCACAGAACGTGTTTACGCCACAGGCCAGTGAGCAAACGCACCATCCTAATGCGAATTCTCATCGCCAACCTTCGCCCGGGGTCATTCTCTCACTTTACAAATCGTCCTGAAGTCTGTGTACCCAAGTCTTCAATTTAGGCGGTGGCCGAACTTTGATTTTTCCCTGGCACGTTGAAGGGCACTTCATACCGACACGTCCCTTCAAGACGTTTGTCAGAAGCCCTCCCTGCGTTATGGTGTCAATCCGTTGAGAACTTCACGTTGACAGGAGATAAATTACCTACATGGGTAGTCATGGAAAAAAGGGCCCGGTAAGAGAGGTGGAAGTCGGCGGATGATGAAGATAGGAAGTGAGAGTGCAGCAAGCGACGAAGAGGAGTGTCTAACATAACGTGGATGACGTTCCAAGACATTTGTTAGAAGCCCGCCCCGCGATATCGCAGTAAGAAATGTCGAACCTCTGCTAGTCAAGGCATCTAAGTTCCAGCCCGATTCGAATCCTTCCTCTGTTGCGAGGCTGCTCCAGCTGGTCAACGACCCCCTCTTCATCCCTGTTTCCACATCTTGTCTTTCTCTGGTTTCGTGAATTAACTTGTAGCCAAAAATAGAGACGCGACGAAGTCCTCTGGCTAAACTAGTTCAGCAGCCACCGCCGAAATACCTCGTCCACCTCTCCTTTCTCCGGTGGAAATCACACTTCTCGAGTTTGTTCATGGTGGTTCCCAAACTTGAGCGCTGCCAGGCGCATCGTACGCCAAAGCCAAGATGACTGACCATTGTGGAGTAGTGGTGACGACGGCGAACTTTGGGGGGTGGGAGAACGTGATGTTTGGGGAGTCAGACGACGGGGTATGATATCATTGTTACGGGGTCGAACGCTGATTGCTACTTGAGTGGAATTTATTGGGGGTAGAGAGAAGAGGAGAGTGGGGAGAGAGAAGAGACAGGCTGTTGCTATCGGTCCGCATCAAGACGACGAGACGCGATTTGTATGGTTTGA
Source organism: Laccaria amethystina LaAM-08-1 (assembly GCA_000827195.1). Classification (NCBI taxonomy): domain Eukaryota; kingdom Fungi; phylum Basidiomycota; class Agaricomycetes; order Agaricales; family Hydnangiaceae; genus Laccaria; species Laccaria amethystina. The sequence continues at coordinate 19,112 of KN838979.1, forward strand.
CTGGGGCCAAAGAAAACTACTAGCGTGGCGGCGCTTGACACTCTGGATATTGACGAGGTCAATCAACCATAATGACTCGAGGCAGAACAAGACCATACGTTTCGCTTAGACCCATGCCCCTCCCCTCCCGAGTACAACGAGTCCGCTCCCTTTTAAACAGGCAGCGTGGATGTCTACAAGTTATCCGTCCCCATTCTGCATCTTGTCTTTCTCTCGCTTCTTTAATTGACTTGTAGCCAAAAATCGAGACCCGACGCAGTCCTCCGGCCAGACTAGTTCCCGTGACTCGCAGCAGTGGCCGCAGGAATACCTCTTCCGCCCCTCCTTTCTCCGGTGGAAATCACACTACTCCAGTCTGTTCATGGTGATTCCCCGACATGAGCGCTGCTAGGCGCATCGTACGCCAAAAGATGACGGGCCATTGTGGAGTAGTGGTAACGACGGTGAGCTTTCGAGTTGGGAGAACGTGAAAATTTAGGGAGTCAGACGACGGGGTATGATATCGTTGTTATGGGGTAGAATGCTGGTTGCTCCGTGAGTGGAATTTATCGGGGTTGGACAGGATAATGGGGAAGAGGAGAGTGGGGAGAGAGAAGACGCAGGGCTGTTGCTATCGGTCCAGGTAGAAGAGATTCAAGACATGCCAGCATCAAGACGACTTATATGGCTTAACTGGGGCGAAAATCTAGCGTGGCGGCCCTTGATACTCTGGATATTGACGGAGTCTATCAACCTTAAGGACTCGAGGCAGAACAAGAGCATACGTTTCGACCAGAGGACATGTTGAGACCCATGCCCCTCCCCTCCCGAGTACAACTGGTCCACTCTCTTTCAAACAGGCAGCGTGGAGATCTACAAGCTCCGTCAATTTCACAAAAGTTATTCAGCGTCGATCACGCGTTTGTCTTTCCTCGTTCCGCTGGTTGCTACGTGAGTGGAATTCATCGGGGCTGGAGAGGGCGATGGAACAGATGTGAACACGATAGAGTCAATAGGAAGACGTGCCGTGGTCACTGGGAGTCCTGGAAGGCTGAAATCAGCTGCGTAGCGGTCCAGCTCATTGTTTGACATTGTTGTGCAGAACTCTCCACCAGCAATCGCGTGTTTGTCAGCGATTCATCGTCACAACAAACCAAAACTTACAAGCCAAAAGCTTTGTTTCAGAAGAACCTTTCCCCCATAACGCTGCAAGTACTTACCTTATTCCGGATAACTGGAGACTTCAATCAAAGAGGGAAGCTATTTTGGTGCTTCTCTGCAGCATCCAAATGACCCATGACATATTACGGCCCAACATCGGCCATGTCTTTTCAATCCTAACGCTGCAGGGTTCAAGTCCGAAGGAAATGGGTCATGCATGCGCCTCGACTGTCGACCACGCGTTTCCCGCAAGAAACTTTGCCAAGGCAGTTCCTACAACTTCTCCAATATCTATCCTCACAGTGGAAGTCGTCTAACGGCTACAAGTGGCATCTCAGGCTCAGTAAGAAGATATATAATATTCCCCGGCATGACCGACTGATGTCATAATTTGAACCCAGCTCAACCAAAACAGTTGCCATAAAGGAACCGTGGGTGGAAAGTGGAGATAACGGACGTTCAGTGCGAAGTGATTCCGATACAGTCGAAACCCCCATAACCCATACCGTTCGGTGGACGATCCGAGCTATGGCTTATCAGGGGTTATGGGTTCCAGGAGGTAGGCCAAAAAAAGTGCTCAAAAAATCGTCAAAAAAAAGAAAAATTCAGGGATCAGATATTCATTGCTCCGCTATCCTACTACTTGTATTTTATACCAATTAAGTAGTAATTCTATGTCAGGTCGAAAAAGTCAACAACATTTGCTTCATGATCTAACCAATGCTCGTCATCTGCCGAGATGGTCTCTTTTCGAGCAAGCTTTGCTTCCAAGGCATCTTTGCGTTCTTTGATCTTTTTTGAGAATTTGGTGAGGCCTTTCTTGAGTATTTCAAGAGGTTTTTGGGCCATAGTAGAGGGGATGAGCTCAGGAAATTGTATTAAATTATTCATTTTCGAACTTCCGAACAACCATTGTGGGCGCATCATAGTTATATTGGCCTGGTAAAATTTTACTTCTATAAATATCTTGGGCGCTACGCTAATTTAGACCCTGAAACCTATGGGTTTTGCCCCCCAAGGGCTATGGGTTACGGGTTATCGCGGACTTATGGGTTATGGTGTGCAAATCCCCGCCCACCAACTTGGTGGACCCAAAAAGGCATGGGATTTCAGGGGTTATGGGTTATCAGAAGCATGGGTTATGGGGGTTTCGACTGTAACAACGTGTCTTCTTCCCCCAACATTCCCCACCAACTGGAAAGTGCAAGTTGTGACTTTAAGGACGTCCAACTCACGCTACCCTCTATGTGGCGCCCTTACACCCCCTCAGCTCCCCCTCGGCCATCACTCTTTCTTCTTGTATACAAATCTAAGCGCCTTCTCGTTGCGCGCCCGACAAGTTATGACGTGCGTTGAAGTATAACTCTCTTCCACGACGATTTTTCACCTGTTTTTAGGCATGTCTTGCATCGACTCGCCAACACTTCCCAGAGATTCCGCTGAATCACAACATAACATTCCACACTACGGACGTGGACGTTTGCGATGGGCAATTGGCTGAGATTCCAAAGAACACCTGGGACATTATTCTGCCGCTTCTCAAATCCGTCACTATAAAATCTGAGGGTCCTAGCATCGAGCAAACGTCCGACGGGAGCGACTGCCATTACACAGGTGCGTCGAACTCCAGATGGTACTTTTCTTATTTAAGTTAGATCCCTTATGACATTCTAGACTCGAAAGAAATTGAGATATCTATTCTTCACAAAGGTTCAAATAACTCGTTTGCTATTTTCGTTACTCCTTCGACCATCATGACTGAGGTCTTTGCTGCTGCTGAGAGTCATTTCAACACACAAGAGGTCGACCTTTATACGTCCGATTTGGGTATTTCAAAGACGGATACAGTTGAGATGCTTGGCTTGAAGAACGGGGATGTCATTGAATGTATGCCCGTTGTTCTTTGTCGTAAGCCCGTCATCTATCTCTATTCCCCATCGGAAAATTTCGCATCTGTTACACTCTCCCTCATTCGCCAGTGGAAATTTTCGGTGGTCTACCCAGTCGTACCCATAAAACGTGTTGAGGGCCACCTCCACGAGGAATTAGAGTGGAAGGTCCGCGTTTGTGCAAATGGGCAGCTGACCGAAATGAACACGGGTTTGGATGTTGCATATCTTTTCTGGGAAGCTCGGTAAGCATCACTTGTTTGTTGCCTCTTTGATTCCCTTTAACCGCCACCCTCTTTTCTAGTACGGATCCCTCTATCCCAATTTCCCCACCCCAATCCCCCATCATAGGCCACCCATCTTCGGACGTAGAAGTCTTCAACCCAAATGATGCCTGCCTCTCTGACAACGATTCTGTTGTTATTTCCGTGGACATCGTTACTCCATACCTGGATACTGCGCTGAAGGCACTCGGTCTTCACACCGAGGCTCGAACTTCTTTCATAACGTTCGCCAACCTCACTACATAACCATGAAATCTCCCGACTTACCCTCATTTTCAGCTACTGGCTTCCTGAAATGCTGAAACACAAGCACATTGCGCTGCGTTTTGTCCCCCAATCCACGTATGAGCGGGCCGCGCCATTGAAGATCTCACCAGCCCCTGACATTATCACGCGAGTCTTCATGCTCTTCAAGGGAGTCGACGAAGGCCTTCTATCGGATTGGCCTCTAGCGCGGGACAGGGCACATCGTTCGGCCGACTTCTGGAAAGATGTCGTGGGCGTCAACTATGAGCGCTCTATGGACGAATCGTTGTTCCGTGCGTTGGAATGGGGAGGGATGGAAGTTCGCCATTAGTATTGATACGTTCATCAGGAAAAACCCAAATTGCAAATTTGTAGTAATTTGTGTCAATGAGAAGAGAAAACTTGAAATTAGTGTGATTAGCACCCATAAGTATGATTAGTGCAATTCATACAAATTAAACAGGTTCTGAGTTATTGAGTGCTTATTACATGCTTATTTTTACTTTTTAAGCCCTGATAAGTGATTTTAAGCACACATTTGCTGAGAGATAGTTGTGATTAGCAGGTGATAAGAATACTTTAGCTAGCTCAGTTTTTCGAATATATTAGCTACCAGTTAAAACTTAGAACCACGAAACACGATGAATCAATATTCAGAATAGTTATATTGATGTAGCTACAACATGAAGGCTGCTATGTATGTATGACAAGACTACCCCCCACCTACGGGGTGAGTGCGGAACAATGGGGGGGGTTGAATGTTGGAATCCGAAAAAACTGCAACATTGTGAGAAGGGATGCAACGAGTGGGGAATGGGTATACAGACGGGGTGAGGGCAGATTGTAGTCGTTCGATTGTTGTTATTTGCCACGTACCGAGGCAATATGGCCCCTGCCAGGTATGTGAGAAAAGCGGGGGGAGGTAACTCATGCTGCTCACCTGGTTGTTGCCCATCATATGTATCCGTCATGTGTCTTCGTCGTTCGACCGTTGTCGGTTGCCACGTCATCTGCCTCCTGTGTGAAAATAGGAACGGGGGAGGGGAGTCACTCACCGCAATTGGTGCAGTGACGACAATTGTCGTCACCGTCTGGACAACATGGCACGTCTGTTGTCATGCCACGTCATCTTCAACGTGTGCATTCGAAGCGGCGTGCGTCGATGAGATGGTGACGTCGCGCTGCCACGTTGTCATGGTTGAATCCGAGGAATCTGCGGCACTGAACAATGAGAGGGGTTGCAACGAGAAATGGGGATACGTACGGGGTGAGTTGCAGAACAAGTTTGGAGGGGGGTTTAATGACGGAATCCAACAGAGTAGGAGGCGTGCCGTGAGCAGGAGTTAAGTGAGCTGGACAGAGTGAGTGATGAGGCGATGACTTACTTGACACTGACAGGAGTGTGGAGTCACGACTCAGCACTCAGCACTGAGCCAGACCTTGATGGCCATAGAGAAGGAATGGTAGGGAAGCGCTGAAGGGGAGACTTGGTGAAGATGGGAGTCGGTGAAAGTCAGGAACAAAAGAAAGT
>KN838980.1:0-16369 GCA_000827195.1 Laccaria amethystina LaAM-08-1
GACAACACACTTTCTCGCGAAGTCGCGTAGTACCCGCTGAGCTCCTGCTGGTCTCTTCCCCTTCCCCTTTCTTGAGCCTCGTGGGGGGTTGTACCATCGCTCTAGAATTCCGGGAAGTTCGTCACTGACCATCAGCGCGGTCCGTGCATACTGAACTTTTGCATCTGAATGGCATCCAGGATCACCCCAACTCAGTGCTTCGAGAAACAGTGGTAAATTGATCTGTTTCAAGCTCATGAAGTCAAGGACTTCCCTGATTATTCCAGTTACATCCCTTCCTTCCAACCCTCGCTTTAAGGCTCGTGTGTTCATGAGGGGAACTGGAGGTTGTGCCAGCTCCTCCTCCTCGTCAGACAGGCCATCCGCAGCATTGTCGGCCTCATCATCAGAGAACTCTTGCTCAGGATGGTGATCGCCGTTGTGAAAGGATTCATCTCGGAAGGTGTTGCCACTGAAAACCTCGTCCATATGTAGTGATTGTGGATTGACGCGACGCGACTGTTATCTATATGTTACGATTGTGACTACTGTGACTCGAGCCTACCCCTACCCATCAAATTGCACCAGATGTTCTAGAGAGGTTCCGTGCTTGTGTTTTGTTCGCTTTTTTTGCCTCCGACTTTAAACTCCGCGGACCGCCGGACCGCTCGGACCTCTCTGAACATCTGGAACCGAGATTAGCTGAGAGCGAGAAGGGAAAAAGCACAAGGGGAACACCTTTAGAGACCAGATGATAGATTAGATAAGATAGATCCCAATCTCAGGAACGGAACGGGTGCAAAACAGTCCGAGACCCTTGCCCCACCTGTCGGTCCCAAATGAGGCCCGCTCTCCTTACATACTATCGTTACCCCCTCCTTCGGTTGGACCTAAAGTTTGGCTTGATGTGGCAAACCGAACAGAAATTCCATCAAACCTCGGCAAAGTGTGACATCGCCCATATTTTCTACGCCTCCTCTGTGTCGTTTTCCACGGAAAAATATATATCGAACATGTAAACAGGTATAAATAGAGTGTGCTTGAAAAAATCCAGAGCAATCGGCGCAGAATTGCGGCGGGAACCGAACGTTAGGTCCAACCGAAGGAGGGGGTAACGATAGTATTTAAATTCGTGCAAGTCAGGTTTTTCGCCAGTGCCAAAATCGAACATCAACTTGGTTCATGTTTGCCTCTCTCAAACCCAGTGAAATCGCACATATTACTGGAATGTGCATGTTTCGAGTTTGGTAAAGCACCAACATAAACAAAGTGGCTGAGCGCTATATATTTGCGAAGTGGGTCTATCGGTGTACGGACATAAGCGCCGCGCGCCCACAATTGACTTCTCATGTTTTCCTTTTTTTCTCAACGTCAAATCTCCATGGGGAAATCCATCTCTTTTGTTTTCAAGACGTCTAAACCTTTCTTGTAAGTTGTTGTATCCTTCTTGATTCCCGCTTGAGCGCTGAGTGACGAAAACGGCATTTTCAAACAAGATCGACGGAAAATGATGGTAGGATGTGGGCTCTTCAACGCGCCGCGCTCGCCAACGTGTGAGAGAACACGTGTGAATCCTTCCTCGCAGCAGAGTATTTAACCTGAAAGCAACCTGAAAGACGACGTTCATCTTGCGTTCATCCTCCCCACCAATAATGAGCAACACTAAAATTCACACCCTTTCCGATCTAAGGAAAGTGCAGGCACGAGAGCAAGAAGCTACAGGCATTACTGCTCACCGGGCTCCTGCTCTGCCCATCGTACGAGGTCAGCGTTTATTCTCCCCTGCTTCATTCAACATGCCGTCTGATACGATACCCCATAGTCTCGGATACGCCTGTTACTCCCCCAGTCGTCGCCCCCAACGGCGGCTCTACGCGGGTCTCCATGATGGAAGGTGCAACTAATGTCACCATCAGTGCAGGAGCTCACCTCATCAATGCCTCTGGGCCGTTGCGTCGTAGGGGCAAGAAGATCGTGACCGGTGCCTGGCCCAAAGATGAAGAAGCACCCGACGAGATGATTGTAGAATCATTTAAGAACGCTACTGATGTAACTATCATGGCGGACTCGATGGTTGAAAATTTTGCGGTTGGCGGGGGTAAGGCGAGACCAGGGCAGAAGCTTCAGGTGCTTTTGGGTGAGGGAGCGGAGAACCTGAGGTATAATGATGGGGCATACGTTGTAAATAGCGACAACTACACGATCGATCTCGAGGATAGCGACAGTGGTAAGCCATACTCTATCCTCTACACCTTTTCGCACCACGTTAACTTGTAATGCTAGAATGATGGACTTGAGAGAGAAAAAACTCTCAGGACCTCAGGACAGGTTTCATTGTCCGTCACTGTTTGTTATAGCCTTTTTTTGTATAGTACTGTATAAGTAGCCACATTGTGCTTTTATGTTTCTCTCAACTGTTCCAAAAGGCGATTGCGTCAGAATGTTACGGCTTTCTTCGTGCTTTGAAATCGTGGGACAATTGATGTCAGCCCAAAATCCTTTTGCCAAACATCCGTCAATTTCCAGTACATCCTCTGATGTCCGACGGAGAGGCTGACTTGTTTTCCAGTTCCAACGCGAATAATCGGCGATAAGTCCACGGGAGGCTGACATTTCTTCAGGTTCCGACACGAAACCGGCGATGTATGGAGCGGATCGACGTTGTCAACCACCATGCCAGCCACCTCCCAGTCCTATATAAACCCCTCGTGTTCGTCCAATCCCCTCACTCCCATCCACATTCGCTACTGCTATCCACCGCTTTCGACTATAACGACACTCAACCATGCACTTTGCCACACTTTCCTCCCTCCTCTTGCTAGCCATCTCCGTCCCACTCGCCTTTGCGCACCCATTCAAGGACGATGGTCCGTCTCAATCTTTATCTTGCCCCGCCTTTTACTAACAACTTTTCAGGCCTCGAAGGACGTGACAGTTCCTCCTCTCCCGGCTTGAAAAGTCAGCTTCTCAAACATGTCCCTCCTTGACCGTTGACTAACAACCTCTTAGACCTCGTCAACGGTATCGTTAGTCACGGTTCTACACCCGCCGCCGGTGCACCCTCCAACCAGCGGGGTAACACTTCCAGTCAGTTTCCTTCCTGCTGCTTCGCCACCTCGCCTCCCGCCTCTCCTCCTTTGCTTTTGACTAACGACTTTCTAGACGACAAACTATTTCGCCGGGACTTCGCTGGTCAGCTGCTTCTACGTCCTGCTCTACCATTTTCTAACGACCTCCTTAGACGCCACCATCATTAAGAGGTTACATGACGTGGAAGAGGCTATTGGTCAGCGCGCCCTCGTTTTCTTCTCTTTCCCTACCTTTGACTAACAACTTCCCAGACGACACAGCCAAGACCATTCAGAATTCTATCCTCACCGTGCGGGACGATACCCCCGGTGAGCTTCCCCCCATTTTTCTTCCCCATCTTTAAGAATCTTCACTGACGACCTTCCAGGCCCACTCCCGAATGGCGCTCCACCCATCAAGCCGGACGACGTCAAGAGTTAGTTTTTCCTCCCCCCCCCCAATCTCCACTGTCTACTGACGACATCGTAGACACTATCTCCCAGGTTGTTAAGGACCCTACTAGCGTGACGAACACCATCAAGGGTCAGCATCATCCATCCCCCTTCATCCTCCTCCGCTATCCCAACTGAAAATTGTTGTAGACCACCTCGCCGATGCGCTTCCTCATGATGCCCAACCCGGCGCCGCGCCGCCTCCCACCAAGCGATGCTTTTGGTCTGTAATCCATCGACGTCAGCCCCCCTTCTTCCTCTTCCTTCTCTGCCTTTCGCTGATGACATCCCAGTCTTTCGCACCCCTAAGCCCGCACAATGTGATTCTTCCAACAGGCGGGACGGAACCTCAGGTAGGGCCCCCTCCTTTTCTTCCTCCGCCATCTTTGCTTAATTATCCCCTAGATCCCAACTTGACTGACGAATATCTCCAAAAATTGAAAGATATCAAAGATTCGGTCTTGGTCCCTAAGAACTAATGACCTTTGTGTCGGATCAGGTCAGGATGGAGAGGGGGGAGGTAGAGTTTGATGTTCGGTTCGCGTCCTATCTCCGCACGTACTTGATCTTTATTACTTTTACGCCAGTCTTTTGCTTATAATTTATGAAAGTCTTTATTCGATTTGATTTTATGCTTCTTCGAACATCCAGGCTAAGACGTTGAGTTTCCGTGGCACTCCGTGGAATCCACGATATTACGTTTGGGCTTCGTCGCGGTGTGTCGTTTGCATATCTTTTTTCTATAGCCCTGATTGTATCATAGGCTGATCAACAATGAATGCACGCGTTTTTGGAGAGAGGCCGACACCTTTTGCCTTCTCATCTTGATCTCATTCCCTCACTACTCTAACGTACACAATTAGCGCGTAGACACTCTATCCTCGATATCACACAGTCGCTCTTTACTCGACACTCTTTCTACAATGTATTGGCTATCTGTTGCCCTCACCGTCCTCGCGGTAATCGCGCCAGCCGCCGGCCCAACCCACTGTATCGCTTTCGACATCTAGCGGAACTTGGTTTCCGCGGCAGAGATTACAACGCCGGAAACCAGGAGTCTTGGGGGGACGTCGGGGAGTGCGAAGGACATCATCACAGCGAATGGTCGCTCTTTTTGAATTTTTTTTTGCTTCTTCGCAGCTAACCACCTCTTCAGGCCGTTTGATCAAGTTTCCTTCCTCAGGTATGTATTTCGCTTGCGATCTATCAGAGGCGCACCCGTGGTGACTTTGAACTGGGGCAGTATACAAGCGCCATCTATGTTGTCAACGGTGGCCCCTCCACCATTTACATCTACGACACCACCACAAACTCCTGGTCTGTCCAAACTACGACGACAAGGCGCGCATCTGGAGGCGGGGTGCAATGCTCGATCATGACACTAGCTGTACTAAGTACAAGTCTTTTATTTATTCTGCCTAATTCTAAACGGATACCATCTTTAGACGCCTATTCCAACAAGGACCTCTTCCGGCTGGTGAAGCCAAGATCTTCGTCGTACACTGTACGTTGCCCTGCTACCTCTTCTCCATTTCTTTTTCTCCTTGAAACAACTCCGATAATAATAAAAAACAGACGCCTTCATGCAACCGGATCCACCAGAACCAGGTTCCTGACAATGCATGGCCGTACGACGAGCTTCTTCAAAGAGACAGACTTACGCTTCGTCTTTTTTTTGTTCTCCAATTGTCGCGATTTTAACATGGTCCGTCGTAGGTACATACAAGCGGAATTCACATTCACTCCGGACGATGGCTCGGCTATCGACGTCCTCTTAAGTTCTCTCTCACATGTCAACCCGTCTAACTGCGGACAGACCAATACAACACAAACCTTCACGAGCCCAACGACTAAAGACTCCGCAGCAACATACGCCGCATCCACATCTGCGCTCGTCCAGCTCTCCTCGGGCGTGATCAGCTTGATGGGGTACGACGCGACCTCAGGCCGTGGCACAGCATGGGCTACTTACCGTGAATGCGCTTCCCAGGAATTTGAGGTTGGCTTCGCGAAGCGGGGCAGCTGGGGTCGCAAATAGCTTTGGTGAAGGCGAGTGCGATTACGACTGAGAGTGGGGGGAGTAGGTCGGGTGGGATGATGTCGGGTGTGGGTTGCGACTGGATGGTGGCGGGCTTGGTTCTGGTGTAAGACCCATGCTTCCTTTTGGTTGTTTATCTGCTCAAGACGACATTGAAGAGATCCCACGCACTTCCGTATGGCTCCGCAATCCTTAGTGTTTTCCGTTTTGTTCGACGTGGACGTCAACAATACTTTTCTTCTTTATAAATAACTTTAGCTCAAATTCCGGACGATATTTTCTCCATCTGTGACGACCAGGAAAACATCTTGCGTGTTGAGGCCTGGCCCCCATTTCAATTTGGGACAAGCTTTGGCGTAGTGAAACCCCACTCACATCGCGGCCCCCGGCGTCCCTCCTCAAATTGGTGACGTCCCAGCTGAAAACCATTGAAACTGGCTCCAATGATGAAATGCCAGAATAAGAGCATATCCGAGTGCGGCTACACTGGTATTACTTCGACAGAAAATTCAAACTGTATGTTATATGCATTAGAAAGCCACGAGAATTGTGTAGCCCCCATTTTCTCCAGTTCTTCCTTCAATTTCCTCCGGTCACTTTCTTCAAAAACTTCCACTTCTTCAAGCTCCTCTTTCGAAATCTCTGTATCGCTGTTGCCAACAAAAGCAATATCATCGTGAAAAATTATGACTGTGAGGGATACATGCCGAAGACCATGAAAGGACGACCGCGATAGGGCATCATCAAGTCTTCCCCACACCCCATCAGTTCGGCACGAGTTTTCGGGCTGGACAGTGACAGTTATGATCAGGTTCTCAATCCCATTTTTTCCTGACATCATCGATAATGCCTCTGGAAGGCCAAGCAATGGGTCCTGCAAATCATCGCCAACTTTCAAGGAAATTTTCAGAGTTTTCAGAGAGCGATTCGCCGCCAAGGATGGCGATACTTCTTCAAGAGAGTTTGGCAGGCTTACTGAAATAAATAATCAGCTGGAGATAAACTCGAAAGAGATTAGAATTCACCTGAACAATCAAGCAACTCCAAGTTCGGTGAGGCCTTCATCACTTCTTCAAACCCAGCAAGCTCGTTACTATCACATAGATCGACGGTGAGTGAATTTAGACTTGAAAAGTCAATGGCAGGGGAATTGCCGGATATTTTGGTGCGGATGAGGGCTTGAATGCCGGAAAGTGGAACAGTGTAAAAATCGAAGGATTTCAAGCGAGTTACAATGCTGGGGGGAGTATTGTTAAGCTTGTGGGGATCGCTTTCACTGAAGTTGGTATGATGGATAATGAGCTCCGAAATGCCAGACGCGCTCAACACAGAGGCCGGAATGTTCCTGAACTCCATTATCTCAAGACATTCCAGAGTAGGGAGGCGGATAAGATGCTGCAAAGCGGCCTTCAACTCTGGTGGTATTTCATTCCAATCAGCTTTGGGCTGAGGATACAAATTGGAATCCAAGATGAAGGATTTGACATTAGACATCTGACGCAGACGACGAGGAAGGTCTTTATCCTTGTAGGAAGACCGCTGCAGACAGAAGTGGAAGTCGCTGTCCCCCCCATCCGAGCTCTCCTCTTGAAATGTTGTTTTGAGGAGCGGGGTGGTTGTTTGCAGAAGCCTCCTCATAATAGTTGGAAGAGGGAGGAGTGGTTGATGTATGATCATGTTTGGGGGGGGGGGGGGTTAGGAAAGTCGTTCAGTCTCGAAGCTCAGTCCAAGTGAGAAAGCTGTGCATGCTGATGCCGTCAAGTATGACAATGTGACTAGAAATTATAGAATGTTAACCCTGCACCTGAGGCCTGAGGTCTTAAGCCGGGTGGCAAAGTTTTTGAACAGCTATACGTAAATCGGTGCGAATGCTGGAGTGATTCGGAGAATATGCTGCTACTTAAAGAGCCTCATTCCATAAAGAATTTTTTAAAAACATTTTTTTCCGTTGAGTGTAGAGGAGCCGTCGATACGCACTCTTACGTTGGCGAAGAGGAAACTTCTATTACGGGATTGAACAAAGTTTAGGCAGTGCAGGATTGGTCGGACTATTATTCTCCAACTCTTCTACTGCGGTCAGGGTTTCACTCACCTTATCTGCGACAAGCATGGTGAAGGCCGTGCAGGGCAAGCCAGTCGTCAAATAATTTCCGGCATAGGTTCGACAGTACTACACTAGCAGAATGTCGAGCCGTGTCAGATGGTCAAAAGAACATTTTGAAATTTTATCTATTTTTTCAAGGGAATGTAAATACTAAACACCCTTGAAGTCGGCAATTGAGCACCATCTAACCGGACACACATAAGTTCCGATTGTCAATTAGCTACGAATCTGGCAAAACTTACTGCTTCTCAAAGGCCCGACATTGAGAATGAGAACCCATCAGTTGACCAGATGCTGTTATCCGATTTGTCGTTGGTTTCACCCACTTTATCCGCGAGAAGCCTGGTGAAGGTGGTTCAGGCGAGCCAGTCGTCAAACAATTGCCGGTGTAGGTTCGACAGCACTGTACTAACACACTGTTGAGCTGTGTCAGGTGGTCTAAAGAATATTATCCATTTTGTCAAAGAAATATGAACATCCTTGACGTTGGTTATTGAGCACCATCTAATTGGGAGGCACAACATGTTGATTGCTACTTAGCTACCAGTCTGGAAAAACTTACTGCCTCTCAAAGGCTTGTCGCTGAGAATGAGAACCGGTCAGTTGACCAGAAATTCACACGCTAAGATGTAGGGGAACATATAAATTGGACCCCATTGTGACTAGACAAATCAGAGCTGGTCTCCATCTTCACTTAAGTCACCTCATGCGTTTTTTTATCTTTCTCATTTTTGGGTGGCTTCATCTTACCATCACGCTTGGTGCCCCCACCAAGGCGACTCTTCTCCGAAGTTTCTCTAACATTGCAAGACCCAACCGAGCGCCGATCAAGCCGGGAGATATCGTGAAGTTTCATATTAAAGATGTCCAAGGCGCACCAAAGAAAGATATAAAAAGGGTGAGCACCCTTGAAGATGTCATTCAATCTGCTGACTGATTTTTTTTTGTCGAGCAGTCACGATATGTGGGACCGCACAGGGCTGTTGTTTCTCATGTCAACGACGTTCACGGAGAAGCCTGGATTCACGGAGTGTCCCATAATCACAAAAATGGTGTTCCGAAACAAGCCGCACAGACATTTGGCTTCAAGTCCGGGGACATTAGCCTTAAACCACAGATCGTCAGCACTAACAAACTCCCGCCTTGGCCCTTGAAAAGTGGTGGGAATGTTGGACCTTCACTAACGTCGCAGTTGATAGCGGATTCAAATAAGCATGGTGCGTTTGGCTCTCCTTCAAGAATTGCATCGTCACTCAGAAGTTCTAGGCAAAACTCACGGATGGGAGATAGGGAAGGTGAAGCCAAAGCCTTGAAATGCTGGAATTTGTGAAAAAGAAGGCGGGATGCATGAGGTCAACCGTCGCAGGTGTCTATATATTTTCTGCGCAACTTGTATTCCATTTGTCACAATAGGAGAATGAGTTTGACAAGTACATGATATGTCCTACCAGTTAATTTAATATGAAACAGGAGATACGTAAGCTACTTATAGCTAGTTGGAGTCGTCAGGCATCTGAACAACATCAAGGAAATTTCAAGCTGTTGCCAAACATGGACAAATTACAATTAATTCTCTTGCGATTACCAACGCGCCATTTTCATAGCATCGATCACCACGCGGTTTGGGGGCTAACATCAGTTGATAATTTTCAAGTTCCATCGGTATTCGAATGCATCGGCACAGTCACTCGACTAGGAGAACATCTGCGAGCTGCTGCATCGGCGCGTCGACCGCGCATCCAGCCTACCCAACTCCAGGTATATCCCAATGCCACTAAATCTGACGTCCTCCTTATTCCGGCTCTTCCCTCCAAAATTTAATCCCCACAAACAACGCACCCAGGCATATGCGTCAACGCGCAAACATGCATGTTAGGACTCCCTCTTACCTCCTTCTGCTATCTCCGTCGCTCCAGAGCATCCTCTTCGTCTAACCCTCTCCCTCATGAAGTAGAGCAACGTGGACAGCCTTAGGTCAACTCCTCCCACCCAGACGACTTCCTAGGCAAGTCTTTCAATAGCAAGCTTCCCTTCCTTCTCGTTCGCCTATAGATAAAATCTCTGGTGGGTTAGGCATAAAAATCCAGTCAGTTTCCGTCCTGCTGCTTCACCACCTCTCCTCCCCGCCTCCTTTGCTTTTGACTAACAAATTTCTAGGCGACATACTATTTGGCCGGGACGACGCTGGTCAGCTGCTTCTACCCTTCCTCCTGCTCTACCATTTTCTAACGACCTCCTTAGACGCCAGCGTCAGTAAGAGGTTACATGGTGTGGGGGAGGCAATTGGTCAGCGCGCCCTCTTTTTCTTCTCTTTCCCTACCTTTGACTAACAACTTCCCAGAGGACACACCCAAGGTCCTTCAGAATTCTATCCTCGTCGTGCGGGACAACACCCCCGGTGAGCTTCCCCCGTTCTTCTCCCCCCTCTTTATGAATCTTCACTGACGACCTTCCAGGCTCACTCCCCAATGGCGCTCCATATATCAAGCCGGACGACGTCAAGAGTTAATTTGTCCTCCCCCCAATCTTTACTGTCTACTGACGACATCGTAGACACGCTCTCCCAGGTTGTTAAGGACCCTACTAGCGTGACGAACAACATCAAGGGTCAGCATCATCCATCCCCCTTCATCCCCCTCCTCTATCCCAACTGAAAAATTTCGTAGACCACCTCGCCGATGCGCTTCCTCATGATGCCCAACCCGTCGCCGCGCCGCCTCCCACCAAGCGATGCTTTTGGTCTTTAATCCATCGACGTCAGCCCCCCTTCTTCCTCTTCCTTCTCTGCCTTTCGCTGATGGCCTCCCAGTCTTTCGCACCGCTAAGCCCGCACAATGTGATCCTCCCAACAGGCGAGATGGAACATCTGGTAGGCCCCCCTCCTCTTCTTCCTCCGTAATTTTTGCTCAATTATCCCCTAGACCCCAACTTGACTGACGAATACCTATCTCCGCACGTCTTTGATCTTTATACCTTTACGCCAGTCTTTTCCTTATAATTTATGAAATTCTTTATTCGATTTGAATTTATGGCTCGGTTCTTCTTCGAACATACAGGCTGAGACGTTGAGTAAGTGTATCTTCCGCTGCAGTCCGTCGAATTCATAATATTATGCTTGGTCCCCGTCGCGGTGTATCGTTTGCATATCTTTTTTCTAGTGCGCTAATTGTATCCTAGGCTGATCAACAATGAAAATACACGCGTTTTTGGAGAGAGGTCGACACCTTTTGCCAGCTCATCTTGATCTCATTCCCCCACTACTCTAACGTACACGACACTCTTTCTACAATGCATTGGCTATTTGTTGCCCTCACCGTCCTCGCGGTAATCGCGTCAGCCGTCGGCCCAACCCACTGTCTCGCTTTCGACATCTACTGGAACTTGCTCGCCTTGGTTTCCGCGGGAGAGACTACAACGCCGGAAGCCAGGACCCTTGGGGAGTGCGAAGGACATCATCACAACGAATGGTCGACTGTGAGTCGCACTTTTTGAATTTTTTGTTTCTTCGCAGCTAACCACCTCTTCAGGCCGTTTGATCCAGTGAACGTCCAATGTTTCCTTTCTCAGGTGTGTATTCGCTTGCGACCTATCAGAGGTGCACCCGTTGTGGGGAGTATACAAACACCATCTATGTTATCAACGGCGACTCTCTGAGAACCCCTCCACCATTTACATCTACGACGCCACCGCAAATTCCTAATCTGTCCAAACTACGACGACTAAACGCGCATCTGGGGGCGGCCCTCCATTCGGTCCTATCGACGTAGGAGCAATTTAAATCCTCGATCACGACACGAACGTTTTTTGTAGGTACAAGTCTTTTATTTCTTCTAAAAGGATATCATCTTTAGACGCCTATTTCAACAAGGAACTCTTCCGGGTCGACATGGCTCTCCTCAAATCCGCCTCGCCCAGAGCCGTTCCTTGGGTCGACGTTCAAAAACCCAACTTTACATCCGGGGCAATCCACGGACTCGTACCAGCCCGTTATGGCCCTCGTGCAGAACCCACATCCACGTTTGGGTGGTCCTGGGATTCCAGCTGGTGAAGCCAAGATCTTCGTCGTACACTGTACGTTGCCCTGCTACCTCTTCTCTTTTTCTTTCTTCTCCCCTAAACACCTCTGATAAAAAAAAACAGACGCGTTCATCCAACCGGATCATCAATTGTACACCGGAACTAGGTTCCTGACAATAAACGGCTGTACGGCGAGCTTTCTCAAAGAGACAGGCGTAAGCTTCGTCATTTTTTTGTTCTTCAATCATCGCGATTTGAAAATAATCCGCCGTAGATACATACAAGCGGAATTCGCATTCACTCCAGACGATGGCTCGGTTATCGACTTTATCGACGTCCTCCTAAGTCCTTCCAAGTTCTCTCTCACATATCAACCCGTCTAACTGCGGACAGACCAACACAACACAAATCTTCACGGGCCCAACGATCGAAGACTCCGCAGCAACATACGCCGCATCCACACTGTCCGCGCTCGTCCAGCTCTCCTCGGGCGTGATCAGCTCGATGGGGTATGACGCGACCTCAGGCCGTGGCACAGCATGGGCTGCTGTGAATGCGCTTCCCAGGAATTTGAGATTGGCTTCGCGAAGCGGGGCAGCTGGGGTCGCTAATAGCTTTAGTGAGGCCAAGGCGAGTGATTACGACTAAGAGCGGGGGGAGTAGGTCGGGTGGTGGGTGTGGGTTGCGACTGGATGGTGGCGGGGTTGGTTCTGGGGTAAGACCCATGCTTCCTTTTGGTTGTTTATCTGCTCAAGACGACATCGACGAGATCTTTGCTCTTTGAATGATGTACAAGGTGTACAAATATATAGTGAAGCGGTGTCGGATCTAGATGCTTATAGTGAGTAACTGCCCCCTCTCTGGAGTGGAATAAATAATTAAATTTGTACTTGGCCGACTTTTAACTGTGCGTGGAGTTCGTGTCTCTCTATCTTTTATACGCATATATTTTACCTTTCATTCACGAGGTTATTCATCAGCCATCGACCAGAAATCGTTGGTGCGTTCGACTCTGAAAACCCTTCTCTTAATAAAGGGACTTCCTCCAACAGGATTCGTTACTTGGATCCCACCAACTCTTTAGATTTGGTCTGGGATGTCGGGGCCGACTCTGTTCGACTCAATGCCCCGGGACTTCGCTTGCCTCCGCGTTGTAGCGTTGCCAGGGTTGCTTTTTGGAATTCATCGCTAAATATGTCAAAATCTTCTTCGCATTTCAAGTTTCAACGTTTCAACATCCAACAATCGGACGAGTGTGGCTAAGTATTAGCCGTTGCCCTGCAAGCGCTTGACTAAGCTTACGTGTATGGAGTTCGCACAGCAATGCTTCTTTCGCCTGCACCAGACACCGCCCTTAATTCCCCTTGCGCTATTTGAAACACAAATGCATCCGATAATCGCAGTCCTTACGCCGCGGATTTCAAAACATTGTGAGACGTCGAAATGTTGAAAAAACAGCACCGTCTCACGCGTCATCAACACAGTTGACGATCAGAGTGCTGATACTACCCTTCGGTGATCCGACGAGGTTTTTCATACCTCTTGAAAGGGGGGGGGGAAGTCGAAAATATACATCCCACACATATGGCGTCCACTCTGCCATTAATCGCGACAGTCACAATTTCAGTTCTCAAAAACTTCTGTGCAATCGCGTGAGCGAGAGTCTCCATTTGGAGAGACCCTCTAACTCGACTCAAAATTTGGTCTTCAGCCATATGCATACAAACTGCCAGGCAGGGAGGGATTCCGTGTTCCCCGAAAAAATAATCGGTCAAGGCAAGGTCAAGGAAACATTGGGTAAGGATTTATATACGTTTCAGCCCGGCGAATTGGGTATAGGCCATCCTTATCAAAGGCTGTGAAGATCAATGTAACCTTCTCAAGCTTTCTTCTTGCACGGCTACCGATTACGAATTCGAAAGGACATGTTCAAATGCATTTACCGACGGCACCTCCCAAGGTTTACTTTCCAGATACGCAGAGATTATTGCCCACATTTTAAAATGATTGTATACAGTGAGACTTCAATGAGCAAAGTCAGCCACTTCAGCGGTCTTTTCTGCCCATGACAAGATGATAAATGACGCTGTTTTAGCCTTCCGAGTCCCCATCAGGGCAAATCACCATTGGTACCTTTCGTTGACTTTTCATTTGATCGGCATTGTCCGACGATCTGTCACTACCTGTCGCTACTCTTCGCTACTTCTTGTTGTACTTCTTCTCCTTCTACCTTTGAAATTTCTCTTCCTCTAGACCTGAGCCAAAATCGAATACGCGGAGTGGATGGTAAGTTCTTTTTCCAAGTCCTTGCAACACTGATTGTTACGGTGTTGTACGATGCTCCGACACCTAGATTTTACTTGCCACTGGACCCTGACCTTATTCAATTTGAAAGGCAAACTCCGTTGTCCTTATATGATGAGGCTTTGATATTTTTATAATAAGTAGGTTTGATGGTTCAAGTGAAGCCAAGGCAGATACGCCCACTCTTTCCATCTGATAATGTCCATTCATGTGGTCCCGACGTTGAAGCTCCCCTCAAAATCATGGATAGGTTAGTTTTTTGTCCATTCCGTGCACGCTAACGCCACTTATACTAAAGATTCTTTTCGTCAGCCGTCGTCTCTATCTTTCAGATCACTGCACTCTCAGTGACCATCTTCCGCGTCTATCACCGGTTCAAGACCTCGCGTATGTGGTGGGATGACTATGTCGTAGTTGTGGTGTTCATGTTAGATGCGCTGGGATTCGTTAACATTTGGTATGGATATTCGCACCATTGTGAGTCCCACCCCAAGAGTCTTCGACCCTCGTAACCCCAGGCTTCGTCTCCTCTCCCCAGTCGATAAATTCTACCTGGACGGTCGATTGCTACTTAACTTTTTCCTTACCTACCTCTTCCAATTCTCAACGGTGTGGTAAGGTGCCCCTCTTTTTTAAAAATCGGGTCCATTTTAGTCCCATTATAGGTTAACGCGTGTCAGCCTCGCCCTCTCCATCGCGCGTTTATTCCCCAAAGGCCACCGCGCTCGACGCATTTCGGCAGCACTCGCCATAATATTCATACTCAACCTCATCATCACGGTAACTGTGCTGAACGTGACCTGTCAAGGGGGCGGGGTGTCATGGTGGAAGGTCACTGGCAGGTACTGCGGAAAAGGGCCAAATAAACTTTTTGTTGGGGGTATCGTGTCGATGATACGTATGTACGATTTCACTGTCCACTTTGGCCATGATCGAGCTGATGTGAATGATTATTGTACATACAGTCCAAATTCTTTCGGACGTCGTACTCATCGCTACCCCTTTGGTCATTCTATGGCGCGTCAATCTGCCCTTACGCTCGAAACGTGTTATCCGAGTTGCGTTTTCGGGAAGCATCCTGATGCTCGTCCTATTTACCGCCTGTTGCATAATTTGGTTCGACCCAGGACTCAAGCCAAAACCTGGCGTTGTTCTAATCTCCACCATGATTTCCCAATTAGAGGTGAGCCTTCTAACATCATCAGATCCAGGTTGCTTATGTCGTGCAGATGGCGGTTTCCTTGATAGTATGCAATTTCCTCGTCACAACGACTTTGTTGTACAAGGCGTGGCGTAAGCGATTTGGACGTCGTCGTCCTGAAGGACAATCAACGGAGGCTGAGGACTCCTCTGATGTCGACGAGTCTTCTTCTCGGCCGGATGATACAGAGCACTCCACCCCAAGCGCCACGGAGCCCGAATCCACTCAACCTCGGACGATCATCACATTCACGGATGTCATGACGGACTCGGAATTGTATCAAGAAATGTCTACTTCGACAAAGCCGGAGTCGGATGGCAGTAAATCCGGATAATTGGTTGTGTGAGCTTGAAACTTGAACTTGAACTCTCGCTTTGCTTTGAGAACCATCGCTTTGATAACTAATTTATTGTATTTAATAGTTTATGTACCATACATTCTTTAAAATATAACTTATCCAGATTCTCTCGGCCGTGGCGTAAAAGAAAACAGGTCAAGGAGTGGGGAATTTGAATTCGAAATTCTGGCGCAAACATCAGCGCAATGTCTATGTGGCAAGGAAAATGTCAACGTCGACATAAAGTCCACCAGACGATGAACGTGTCCCCTCGCGCGTATCAGTCTGTACCCCAAATACGAGTAGTGATACAACACATGGCTCCAGCCACCGAACTGCAGGCTGCACTTAAGCTCCACTTCCCCGAGCTGCATATCGGACGCTTCTGGGCTCGAAGACGATTTGCGGAGAAGCACCACCGAGGTCGAGGACGGCGTAGATGGGTATATCAGGCGGTGCGGATTCCTGTATTGCCTCTTTTTGTGAAGTTTGAAGCGGTCATCGCGTTTAGAGGGATCGGGATAGGCCAACTCTTCAGAAAGATTGCCAAAAGATTGCAGAAAGATATGACAACTGATTATTCGTTTTCCTTGTTCTGTCGTTGTGCGCACCGCCGAGCAGTTATACGTTGCATTCATCTTTGCGCCGGAGTCTCCGAATTCGAATCCCCTCACTCGTTCACCTTTTTTTCTTTCGCGCAGTCCAGCGAGAGCGCGATCCCACCTCGATTCGATTCCCGAATATTCACGACATCTGTGTTGAACATCATGCACCTTGGGCCTGACACTTCTCAAGCGCTAGACCGCCTCAGAGGCCAATTCTTTGTCTGGTGGTAATTGGCCTCTGAGGGGGGTGATCCTGTCACTGC
>KN838982.1:11199-23656 GCA_000827195.1 Laccaria amethystina LaAM-08-1
TGCCCCATTCTCTATCAAAAGCTTTGCAATTGCCTCATGACCTTTATATGATGCTGCCTGAAGTGCACTTCCATACTCTCCTCCTTGTGCATTCACATCCGCCCCATTCTCTAACAAAAGCTTTGTCATTGCTTCATGACCACAAAGTGATGCAAAATGCAGCACATACCCATACTTTACCATGCGTGTATTCACATTTGCTCCATTTTTCAGCAGATGAAGTGTAACTTTGATCAAACCTGCTCTGCATGCATAAAACAATGGTGGAAAGTGTTTAGAAGCATTATGAGTGTCATAAATCTTCACCCAATTAACAAAAGCAGGACTGCCAGGTGTCAGAAGCCTCATTATTAATTCTGATAAAGAAGCTTCTTGAGACTCATCATTATTACTAAAACGTACATGAGATATCCAGTTTTCTGCTGCATACCCCATAAGAGAACAATTTGCATCATTTACCAACTCTGGTGTTTCAAATCTCAGAATGTAGGCAAGACAGGTCTGAGATATCATAAAGTGAGAAAGCTCTTGGCTCAAGCTGAAAGCTTTTACTTGCTTGTCACAATGTTCTTTAACATGCTTAGACAAGAGATATTCCTTGATAGAGAAGTGTGCAAGCTTGATTTCATCTGTTTTATATTTAGTGTATACTTCAAATTTGGTGAAATCTCAAAACATGCCTTGGGATTGAATAACAAAACTGGAGCACATCTTCAAAACATCTGAGATATCTTCAATTTTATTTTCATATTCATATTGTGGTCCATTTTCAGCTGCAAGATCAACAGTTACAGTTGCAGCAAGTTCCTCCAACATCATTGGACGAATAGAAAAACACAACCACAGCAAAAATATTTTGGTGTAGCCACAGTCATTTTCATCAATCCCCAGCAGGATTCGATCATATGTCTCATCCAGACCTCTAGGTAACTTTTTCAGCTGTTTTCTGATTGCCATCTTAGTGCGACATTTTGCAAGCTCCATTAGCTGTAATGCAACCCATCGAAACCTAAATTTGAATTCAGCAATTATTTATGTCATGTGATTACTGGTTTAAAAACATACATTCCATCTGCTTGCTCTCTCAATGTCAACTTTATTTCATTCTGAATCTCTGGACCCCATTTCTGCCAGTCAGACTTAGTTTGAAGCTGATAGTCAAGATAAAGCTCAATATCATGGTTTCCATATGCTTCAACCAGATCAATACAGTTGTAAGAATTAAATTTATCATTGATATCTTTTTCTGGCCTGCTAGTAATGATCAAGTGCAGTCTGAGATTTCCATTCTTATGCAAGATAGCAGTCTGAACCCAGTCAAGCACCTTATCTCTTTCAGAGCATTCATCAAGAGCATCCAGAATAATATATGCAGAGTTAAAGCCACCACAAATCTTTTGGAGAACATTATGAAGATCATCAAGAGACGGTTGCTGATAGCCCTTGCCATAGTGAAAATACAAGTCTGCCAAGACTTTTGGTACACTATCCCCACATTTAAGTGAGAATTGCCAGATGAGTGATCGGATCAGTTTATCATGCAGCTGTAGTTCCTTTTGTGAGTCCCTTCCATCAAAAAAGAAATAAGCAGTTGCAAGAGTTGGCTGTAATTTGGAGAGGTGACTAATAATGGCAGAGCTTGTAAAAAGTTGAATTAGTTTTATCAGAAGATATTAAAGAAGTTAAATAATATTTACCTTAGAATGGTTTTACCACATCCAGCTTAATGATTGATTAGTTTGTAGCTCAAATTATTTGCTTTAATGGATAACTTACATTTGCCTTTGATCCAGAGAAAACCAGGTGCTGCCAGCCACTTAGAGAAGCTCTCTCCATTGAGAAACCATAAGCAGGAGGCTGGTTGACTCTGTAGAATTTCAGATGCTGCATAGTAATTCCTGGAGCTGTCAGGAGGGGAAAGCCAAGTACAAATATCTTTATCTAAAACAGTAAGATAGATCAATGAAAATGATCAAACTGGCATGTAAGAGTAATTTGCATACCCAAGTCTGCACCTCCTGGACAAGATATTATTGAGGTCAATACAATGCTGTCTTTATTACACACCTTGATTATTGACATTTTGAATCAAAAGACCTATTAAAATACAGCTGAAACTCTTGAACATGAAACTGCCCAAATTGAACATACCATAGTTGTCACCAGTATTTACATTTTGAACTTCCTTATAGTTGTTTATAACACCAACCTCAGTTTTTGGCAGATATTCTGCATTATGAGCTTACATGTAAACCATGAAAATTAGTTCTGACATTTACCTGATGACTTCAGTCTTGGTGGATCCACAATGGGAAGGTTGGATGAACCACCTATGCCAAAAGCCATCAGTAACATTAAAAAGCAATATTTCAAGAGGGCACAGACCAGACAAGACAGCAAAAGGTGGTTGTAAAGGTTGGACAGTCTCATGTGATGAGCCTCCCACCTGGTCACCTGAAAAATTTGATCAGATGAGAATTGATATTGACTTCATAAGCAGAAAGGTTAAAGAAATTGCACCGGCAACAGCCATTTCTGCATCATCCACCTTGCTAAATGCTGGAGATATCATAGTAATAAGTGGAACAGGGTTGAGACGTCAGTATTGGTAGTGCTGATGTTCGCAGATTGACGCTTCAGCACGTGAGAATTATTATCACCTAATGCTAACCCCTTGTCGATGGGAAGGTTGGATGGGTAGGTCGAGGTAGGTGGGTAAACACTTGGAGTAACTATGTAAGACTTGTTAGTCATGTAAACAAGATTTTGGGTGAACACCAACCTTTGCCCCCAGCCTCCTCGATGTGATGTTTGACTTGATCATAACCGATGGTCACTCGATGGGCAGCAGGATTGTCAGGTATCTCACCAGCGACAGTTGGTCCTGCGTCCACCGCGCGGTTGGCTGAAGAGGGAGTCCTCAAGATGGGGGGTGCAGAACTGGGACGGCGGTTTGCAGCGGCGCTATTGAGATTCGCTGACCGAGGTTCCGGCGAACACAATCCTCCTTCAGCCTTCTTGAGAGGCTCGAGGAAATAATCGTTGGGTTGGTTAGACATTGCAGACGACGAGATGGAAGTTGAGAGGAAAGGTGTGAGCGTGTTGTTGATGTGACTAAGTGTGACTAATGCCATGAGACAACGCAACCAACCAATGACGTTGCAGTTACACGCACGCTCGACATCGCCCAGACCCCTCTGTTCCCTGCATTGTTCTTACGCCGCCCCGACGTCAAAGTATCACCATGGATTCAACCCCACTGTCGATCTTTGCGCGACATCCCCGCCGAGCCTTATCAAATCCCTCCTCCTCCCTCTGGTCAGCCACCGCAGACGACGCCCTGTCATTCCCATCCAATCCCGCTACACGAGATCGACGTGTAACACAGAACGACACCTGCTAACAGCGCTCGCTTGATCCAGGGAAAACGAGGAGCGCGTACTATTGTGGTGGTGGAATGCCCTTCGTCTTCGCTGTTGACAGCGACGACTGCAAATGCAGTGATGTCTCCTGTGCAAGCGGCTCTCCCGATATTGGGTGTTCTCCAAGCGACTCCATGGATACATCCGATGGCCTGAAGGCCTTAGCGACTACCAAAGGTGAGCTTTAACTGATCACCTCCACGATGCTCCCCTTCTTATTGATTTACCGTGTCCCAGACGAATGCATGTTAGCAACTGCCCGAACAGACAACGAATTGTTATCCTCGGTGTAAAATGGTTAGGATTTCACTCCATTCTATCTCTGCCTCTTAACTGATACTATAGTAGGAAATACCAGTTCATTGTCCATCATTTCCCTCCTTCTGCAATCACGATGTCGATCGACCCCAACTATCCACAAGACGTGCGATCTCTCGACGACCGCAGGGTGATAAACGGATCAACATGCGTCCTTCAATACACTCTCGCTCACCCTACCAACCGTATCGACTGGGGAATGCCCCTCCACCTCGCTGGCACGCCGTCCACCGAATGGCATGCAAACATGCCATTGAGATCGTCTGTACGCGGTGTTGACGCTGGTATTCTGTACGTAGCCCCCTCGTCTAGAAGGTCCCAATTCACCGCTAACTTAATATTGGTATAGGATAAAAGGCAAGAATGGATGTACCGTCCTTGACCTTCAAAGGCGGAGCATGATTTCGAAACACGGTATTACGAGTGGTACGTGGTGTCCGTTGAATGGGTCGGGGATGGGACACTGATCCGATTACCGGTAGGTGGTGACCGCGAGGTAGGATTTCGGGATCGGCTGAGTTGGGCAACCTAGAAACTGTTGAATATCAGTGAAGGTTACGTAAGCTCAATCTTTCATCGATACCACCAATTTGAACACTGAAAGCAACCATCCCGCTAGTCTTCTCCTGGGTATGGATAGGAAATGTTCGATCTCTCCTGCTAAACAAATCTGGCTTGACTTTGGTCGCCGCCTCTTTGCAACGCAGGGCTCGGAGGATCATCAAGTTCGCGATGCCTGCCCTTCTCTCCAAGAATCGCTTCTGGACAGAGAGACTAGAAACTGTGGTGCGCGCCGCGTTTTTTGCATCCGATTAGAATCCGCTCATCGTGGACACGATAGTATCCGCTGAGTTCCTTTGGGTGAACGCAAGGAGCGCTAGCTTCAAGTTCTCTCAACAGACCTAGCTCGAGATGACTTGCAGTATTTCCGGATGTTCCCTTGACCTCGACCTCCACGTCTATTTTGTCTGTTGACTTGAAACCACGACCGTTGCTGAATAGAAACCTTCGGGAAACCTTGGGTACGTTTTTGCTCGCAATATTTCAAATCGTTCTCTAACACTTCTTGATCACATTTCAGGATCTAAGTACTTCCTTATGACTACTCCTACAAACCTCAATGGGTTTCCTTTCCTTTGATTGCGTGTTCACCAGTTGTGCCTCCCATGAACAACTGGTTTGTGACCCTCGTGAAACCTCTTTGTGGCTGGCGCTCTCGGCAGGCAAACAGGGATGATGGGTGAACGTGGTCGGTTCTAGAAGTGATTGGTCCGTTCGATTCTTTATAATCTATCCTGCTCGAATTTAAGGCTAACACCGTGTGCAGCAGCCCCGCTACTCAATCGACTTGGAAGGTGTTGAAGGCAACGCATGATACGCCAGTTGAAGATTTTCAAGAGCTAAAACAAACCTCTAGCCCAAGCTCGGTTCTAGCAGCTGCATACATATCAAGCATGTTCAGCGGTTACCCTGACCTTTGCCATCAGTTCCCTTGGAGCGCAGAACTTCAGCGAATCGGGCTCTGTGGAGCCTCAACGTTCGTTATCAACCCTGAATTGTCCAAACTATTCTATGGCATGACGATGCATGTTCTACGTGGTTTAGGATGCAAGGACTTGAGGATGCCTGCAAAGCTCGAAATGCTTATATTCCTTTCATTGGGCGTTCTCAAGTCCGAGAGACGCATTCTTCCAAGACGGACCCCCATCCGCCAGACTTCAAGAATTCAACAATCGGGACCGAGTCGTGGTTTGAAAGGCACCAGCGCCCATCCACGTGTAGGAAAAATGCGGACGGAGAAGATGGGGTGGATGGGGAGGATGACGACAAAGATGTTCGAGGGAGATGAATGAGCACGGGGAGGAAGGACGGGAACCGGATGCAAGTGCGGGGAGGACGATGCATGGACGCTGAGGGGGCAGATGAAGAAGCCAAAGGGGCACCTGAAGCCGAACTTTGAGGGGGTGAGGACGATAAAGCGGACAGGGTGGGACGTTGGGCGATGATTGTTCTGACGAACGGCTGGCACGTCGTTGAACATGAAGGATATAGAGCCCGGTAAGTCTTTGAATTTCTGTGGATGTGAAGCGTTAATTTACTCAGCTGCGATTTCGCAATGACAAAGACCAGGCTTGATACCGGACACGACATGAGAACAAAGTGGAACGACCAAGAGGCGTGAATAGCAGCCACCAACGGCACTCGAAACAACCTCCAAACTGGTATCGAGAGAAATTTACAAAAAGCCGTCAACACGACTCACCAGACTAGGCATTCCAAACACCCTACAAACGCCCCACAGTCGGATCTCTCCACGATTTCCACTGGGTCTACCTTGTCCTCTGCGCACTAGGGTATTCTATGCGAAGGTGCATGGGTGTTTTATTTGCGGAGGTCCGTCTGTGCTGCTGTTCTCCTCGGAGAAAAGTCGGGACGACAGGGCAGAGTAGTCCGTTGTTAGGGAATGGGGTGATGGGATGGTGGAGGGGGAGAGGAGAAGCGGCAGAGGTTCCGGTGGGAAGGGGGGAAGTACAAGCTGCGAAAGGGCACGCGGGAGGAGAGGGAAAACGTATCTCTCAAACGAGCCAAACGTAACGTTGATCTTTGGTAGAGGCGTAAATGATAGTTGTTGTGCCATTAGTTGAACACTAAAAGATTTCATTGAGATAGATGACTCGTAACTAATAATTCAAACTTCAACAGGAAGAAGTTTGTAGTGAAGCCTTTCGATGTGGGTGTGCTCTGAGGCAGATGACGAGTATGTAATGTTTGTAATTGTACTCCTTGACTCCCATTACACCCTAAACGCAACTCGCTCAAAGCCTACTCTTCCACTAAATGGTATGTTTCCCCTCCATTGCGCTCCGTTCACTAACATTCAGAATTCCTCCAACCAGAAATCTACCGCTGCCTAAGTTATCGACGAAGGTCTTGCCTCCACCCTCCCCTACAGACGTGGATACTAGCCTCGAACGACCCTCTGGGGCACGCACGATGGGTGGTCGTCGAGTCCGCAACGACACAGAGGAAGTTCGCGAGGGACCAGGATGATTCTGTCAGGAACTGCGGGTGCTCGGCTCAGTCACTCATAGGAACGTACGTCTCGAGCCTGTTTGTATCCTCTAGTACTCACAGCTGACGGTGGAATGAAGATTATGAACGTCCTGGATGCATAGACCCTGGCACCTCTGAGAGCTTGCCTATTCGCGGTTCTTCACCAGAACCCTTTCCTGCCCCCATCTCCATCGCATAGTCAAAGCCACACCCATAATCCCACAAACACAACTCGCCCAAGGCCTGCAATTTCTCTCCCCGCACTCTATCAACTAAAATTCCGGGTGTCCCAAGCCAAAAGTCCACTACGAAGTCCTCAAAGAAGGCGCATTGTTCATGTCGCTCAGACCTAGGCCCTCGCCTCGACCAAACCTTAGGAGCCCCCGCGATGAATTGTCGTTAATCAGCAACGATGCGGACCGCGCTCTTTAGGCAGGTAGGAAGGGTGCTTGGCGTGGTGGGGCACGAAAGTGTACGTTGTTCTAGTGCGCCTTTGTCTTCGACACTTTGATCATAAAATGGTCCCCTCAAAGCCCCTTGATATCACCGGCATCCAAGGTGAAGTTATGTAACGTGTAATCCTCATCAAGGTGAAGAGGTGTTTGGGAACCGAACTGTACATAAATTAGGTCAGTTGTGTTCCTTCTCTTCGTCCGCCATGCCAGAACGGCACCCTTTCCCCTGGCGTCTTCACGCTCTTACGCAGTCTCTACTTGTTCTATCTATCACAGTGTTTTCAAGCAAAACTTCAATATTGACCCGGTGGTCGATGTTCCTCCCTATCGCTGCCATTTCCTGCTACCTTGTGTGCTACACAACAACGGGTGACGTGACCGTTGACCAAGGCCTTGGAACTGCCATCTTGAGCCAGCTCATGGTAGCCGCGGATTACATCCTCATCACCGACATCCAGAGGGACATTTACCCGAAGGATCAGCCCCCAAGAGTGAAGGGTCCAGAGGCGGACATAACATTGAAGAAGCGATTCCGTCGTGCCCTTAGCCTGTACACCACTCCACGCGGAATAGGGTGGTCATTTGAACCCCGGACCCTTCCGAAACCGTCAACCAAACCACGCTTCGCATTCGTCTCGTCAAGGATCGCCCGTGCCCTCGCCGGCATGCTGATACGCACTTTCGCATCTGCGATGGTCAACTCTAACCCAGCGTTGTCGGGTAACACCTTATCCGTGAGGGACATGGGTTGGTTTTATCATACCACAGGCGT
The DNA here is from genome assembly GCA_000827195.1 of Laccaria amethystina LaAM-08-1. NCBI lineage: Eukaryota > Fungi > Basidiomycota > Agaricomycetes > Agaricales > Hydnangiaceae > Laccaria > Laccaria amethystina. Next base: position 19,221 of record KN838982.1, read on the forward strand.
TTTTGCGTTCGCCCTCAACGCCGTTGCACAGATTAACACGTTACATTGTGTTTTGGCTGCTTTTTGTGTGGGTGTTGGGATTTCTGGCCCGCAAGAATGGCTGGATCTGTTTGGGAGTCCGTTTGACGCTTACACTGTGCAAAGGTTCTGGGGGTACGTTCCTTCGAACCCAGATGTGCTCGATCTGACCGAAACACCCATTTCCAGGCGGACGTGGCACCAGTTATTGCGTCGAGTAAGTTTCATCAACGCCATTACTTACCTTACTCGCACTGACAATACCTCCCAGCCACTAAAATCATGCACCATCTTTGTGGTCACAAAAATCCTCCACTGTCCAACAGGCAAGCCGTACACCGCCTTTGTCTTCCTCAACACCGTATTTTTGATCTCCGGTCTCGTCCACGTCGGAGGCGAATACATGATGCTCGGCAAACTGGGTTTAGGAGCATTACGATTCTTCCTCCTTCAAGGCCTCGCTGTCTCTGTTGAGACGATCGTTTTCAATGCGTTGAGCCTTTCTGGATGGTGCTTGGCAAGCCCTCGAAAAGCAGCACTTCCAACACCAAAATTGTGGACGCGGATCGTTGGGTACATCTGGGTGCTCTTGTGGTTTTGGTGGTCTCTGCCTTTTATGGTGGATTCGGATATTCTGGCGGGTACTTATGGACCACTGACGTAGAGGGCTGACGTTTGAAAGGTTATCAAAATTGACAGTTAACGCTTATCATCGGTTGGCCATGGGTGTTTGAATGTCCACTTTGTAGAGCTTATGACATGAATATAATATTGAACTTGGGATAACTCTTTTGAAGTTTGAAGACTTGTATATGGGTCGTGTGAGGTACCTCCGATTCGCTCTGCTGATTAGTGACATCGACGTCATCGAAGAAGGCCCAGCATCCACTGTCGCGCGGACGTGGATACCAGCCTCGAATGACCCTCCGGAGCACGCACGATGGATAGTGGTCAAGTCTGCGACGACGCAGAGGAAGTTTGCTAGGAAACCGCACGACATCGTGAAGGAATTACGGGTGCTTAGCTCAGTGACTCATGACAATGTATGTCTTCCTTTCGAATCTTGGGACTCTGGGCTGACGCGAGAATGGAGGTTATCGATGTTCTAGGAAGCTTTCATGACCGCGTAGATCTGGGCGCGTTGAACCAAGGGGTACCGAAAATTAAAAAATTGCACCTGGGGTTCCGATTTTTTTTAGTAGACTTTCGTTGAACCAACCAGCCAACGTAATCAGGCACATTTCTATATTAGGAAATATGATGTCATCGCCGTGCTATTTTCGCTCCCTGCCCTCCCCTTAACGTCCCACAAGCCTTGCAAGGCTGTTTTGATGTTCTTAATGTATTTTGCGGGATTATTGTAATATTTGTGACACATTCTTGCCTCACAGATCTTACTTTACAGCGTGACTGCAATCTAATTATAGTCATAATCTTATCTTTACATATATGTCAAGTTTCAATTGTTGCACCCTTCCTTCTGTTTTTCAGCATGAAACATGGCTTAGTGGCTTGTGGGGTGCTTCTAAGCCATTTTTTGCCCAAAAAATGGGTAGGTCAAAAAAAAAATTAGCAGCCTGATGGCCGAACCAACCACCCAACCCCCGGTCCAGCATTCAGATCCCAGGTACCCCTTGCGTTGAACATCTACATGCCATATAGACCCATCTCCCTCTTAAACCTCTTGGCTTGCCCATGGTTCTCTCCACACCCACCTCCACAGAACAATCACACATCTTCAAAAGGAGGGGAGGGAGGGGAGCCTGCCCGCTTCACGCTCCTCGCCAAATTGATAGCCTATCAAGTTCTACATGCGCTAGCGTACCTACATCACCCATCTCGAAGGATCGCACATCGGGATATAAAGCCAGACACTATTTTGCTCACCAAAGAAGGATGGATCAAGCTCATCGATTTTGGCGTTGCGTACCAACCGCCATCGTCCGCCAACCCTCCGACTCTATTTCCAGAAAAAGAGGGCCATCTCTATTTTGAAGTGTCCACTAGTGATGCCGCGTTTTTTTTCCGGCTCGTTTCTTGTTTTGTTTATACAGAAAGCGTTTTTCACTCAAATTTTACGTTCTTGGAGTCGCCAGGTGGGTAAGAAGTAGATCTAAAATTAAAAAAAAAGATCACGAAAAGATACCGAGATTCCATCGAGATATTCGACCGGCTTTGAAAATTAGCCGGCTCATTTGAGTCGCAACTTGGCCACCGGCTAAACGTAAATAACTCAACGAAAACCCAATCCTTTTTTACGCTCTTTTTTTTAGAATTTAGATCTACATCGTATCTATCTGGAAGTATTAAGAACGTAAAATATGAATAAAAACTGCGCTCTGTATAAGCAAAACAAAAAATAACCGGCTCAAAAACGCGGCAACACTAGTGTCCACCAGGTACCTTTTCTTTTTCCACCTTGACACCTCACCGAGACGCACAAAAACAGAGGGTATAGACCCCCTGAACTCCTCTCTTCCTCCCGCTCATATGATCCTCCTGCACTAGATCCATGGAGCTTCGGATCGGTGTTCGCAGAGTTCTTCACGCCCCTCTGGTTGATCAGTGACGATTCCTCTTCCGGCTTTTAGTCTAACTGTTCTTTCCACTTGTACGACGACGAGGACACCAGGAGAAGCTAAAGAATGTCGTCTGCGGACTTTCGCGGGATCTCTGAACCTACCCCAACACCAAAGAGCCATGATGTACCCCGGCAAACAAAGCCTTTCATGATACCTAAATACCTCCGCGTAGGATCCCCAGGTGCCCAATGGACGAGGGGAATGGAGATTGAGGAGAGATACGGCTTGCATGGAGCATCTTTGAGGTATTTGGGACACCTACTGCGGAGAGTTGGCCATAGGGCTGCGCACCGTCCGTCTGACGGACACGGCCATCTAATCGACAGGTGTCGACGGGGGTGGTTTAACCGCCAACCGTCCGTCTGGGTCACCTAAGCGAAACCAAATGGAGACGGACGGATATAAAACGGCTGTCAATGGATGTAGACAGACGTCGATCTTATTAACTTTGTCAGATTTTAGTATTAAAAATGATTGTCAGTATCAGTAGCGGCATTTGTCTGTGCGTGTGCAAGGTGGTCGTTTTTTACATAACAAGCATCAAAATGCAGATTGTGTCTGGATGAAAACTAGCACGACGTAAAGAAATCATGTCCCTTGAAGTTCCTTCAGAAAAGACCCTCTCTACAGCCACCGCAGATCCTAACCAATAAATCAACATTTTCGAATTTAACAGTAGAGGGAATCAGAGTACCCACCTGAAATGCACGGTATGTCGTGCACAAGCTTAAACAGTGTAGGGAACTGCACCCGATGGCCCATCCACCATTGCATTGGGTTACAGGTTTCAACGTCCTCAACGGGAAGCTTCAATATTCTCCTAATTCATTAACAATCTTCCTGGGGGACTGTTGCTGAAAGTTTTCATTTGCTAGAGAGGTCGTTTGTGACACCATCGCGGAATTCATACAAAAAAAAATAATTCAAGTCATCGGAATATTTAAAAAACTGACAAAGGTGCACATAAATAAAGGCCAAGTGGCCCGTCTCTGAATAAAATTTTGCGGGGTATGTGAGCGTTGATCGGCCTTGGTGTACTCTCAATTTCAAACTCCGCATATACTGCGGTGATGCCCGTCAACCCCGTTTACGCCCGTCACTCGACGGAAAGAGACGGCCTTTCCCTGTCCGTCTACCGTACGTCAGGAAGCTTGCGACATGCCCAAACGGTACGGTGACGGTGTCCGTGTGACGGACCCCGTCTATCCGTCTAAGACGGACATGGTGAGCAGCCCTAGTTGGCCAGTGAGTTGGTTTTTTTCACTCCAATCTCAAACTTAAGTACATGGAGGCCTTCGAAGGTTGGGCAATCATAGTTCCCAGATTTCAAGAACTGTCACCACAAGATGGGTAGGATTTCACTCTAAGTATTCTATCTCTGCCCCTTGACCAATAGGATGGGGATCAGCCTAGGAAATACCTATGCATCATCTTTAATTTCCCTCACGATGACAATCAACCACTACCTACTTAACTATCCGCAACCTGTGTGATCGCTCGGCGACCAACGTTCATCTTGTAAGACACCCTCGCTTGCCCTACCAACTGTGTCGACTGGGAAACACCCCTTCACCTCGCTGGCACGCTGTCCACGGAATGCCACACTAGTATCTACCACTTTTATGATATAATACAGGCAAGTGCCTGCACAACTTTTTGGACACTGCCTGGTGTTATTATGAAATGAGAAAGACAGGGCAAACCTTATGAAATGTGTTTCATTTCTTGCCAGATCATTTCATATGTATTTCATTTCTTCCCTGAGGTTTTTCATAGTCATTTCTTTTTCTCTAACCATTCATTTCATTCCCCCTCAGCTCTATTTCATTCCTACCT
>KN838983.1:0-20996 GCA_000827195.1 Laccaria amethystina LaAM-08-1
TGAAATACCTATCAATGAGCAATGAAATATCCGACGAAATGGGTGCCGTGAAGAATGAAACAATCAACGAAATACCTACCGATGAGCAATGAAATATTCAAAAACATAGCTGCCGTGGAGAATGAAACACTGAATGAAATATTTACCGATGTGCAATGAAATATTTCACGAAATACTGCATGAATTTCGAATGAAATTCTTGCCATAATGAATGAAAACGCATTTCATTCATTTACGGTAGTTGTTGAAGTTTTGCCACGGCAGCTACCGTAAATACATGATACAAATGGCAGCTACGAGTCGTCCTGGAAGGTCCGTCCTTTTCTTTCTTTCTTCCCTTCGTCTTGTTTGCTTTCTTCTCAGGTCGTGGCTTCAAATCGTCTGGCAAACGGTATTTCTTTCCGATTTCCTTGATGAGCTCGATATTCTTCGCAATATTGACCTCTCGGGTAAGTTCATAGTCAGATTTTCTCGACTTTTGGCTCTGATTTCCGCTCTTACTCCCTTCAGCATCAACGCGACTGATCTGTTGTTCGCCCTTGCCCTCAACTTCGGGCGTACTTTCCTTCGACTCCAGGGATACGCTGCCTCGCATGTCTTCGGCTGACAAACATGGTGAGTGTTTTACTCCTCGTTTACGCTGAACTTGACTTACGAAAAGCTTCGTGAAGGAAATCGTCGAAAGGACCGACCATGTGCGCTTCGTATCCCTCTTTTCCTAGGAATTCTTCAAAATTCTGATTTGCAGCAGACTTTCCGCAATGTAACCTTCAAAATACGATAATCAGTAATGCTGTATCAACCAAAGGTACGAGCAACATATACATGTACGTTATTATCTGACCGTTCTGACGTGGTTCTGGTCCGCCAACTAGAAAGGAGATATTCCATCCCGTTTGGCGCTGAATAGACTCGCCGAGCGTTGCCAGGGTCTTCGGAAGCTTGTCGATGGCCCTTGAGACAAAGTGTAAGTCATTTTTCTATGTAACGAAGGCACAAATATAATTACTTTTGATAGGCTTCGTTTCGCGCTTCCAGTTCGCCATCGTTGTCTTCACCTGCTACCTCCTCCTTGAGTTCTGCTCGACGTTTCCTCACTTCTGCCTTCACATCTTCGGACTCTTCTTTGTATTTTTCTTGTAGGAACGTATTCATGAAAGTGAATCGTGTCTCTGTCATTTTCGTTTCAGGGTTCTCGGCCTCCCACTTTTTCGTAACCTCGCTCCATTCCTTGTCGATGACAGCTTTCCACTTTGACTCGTACGTCATTTGCTGATAAACCTGCCATTCTAAGCGTACCCTAGGCTTTGCCATTCGGAGCTTCAGAAGACCTCGAGAACCTGAGCCATATGTCTGGCCTCGGGTATGGTTGTGAAACCATGATTTGATCCGCTAAGGACGCCGTCAGTCCCTGTTTATGCATATACAAATGAAAGTTAACATACGTCGTCCTCCTTTGTCCTTTTCTTCTTTATAGCGTCTTCAGGACTCTTCGCAGCAGCAAGTTCCTCCTGCGTGGGATCAGGAAGTGGCCACGCCTTGTGCCATTCCTTGATCACCTTCGGAAAGAAGTCCTTCGCCGTCGTTTTCGCCAGCTGTGATTCAATGAAGGCGTCCATGTGTCCAGTGAGCCAAGTGACCTGCTCATCGGTGGTCCATCTAGGACGGCCCATTGTTGAGAATAGTGTAAAGTATATCTGTGAATGTGTACTTGTGTGATTGACGTGGCAAGTCAGTCAAGCAAGGGAGGTTTTTTTTTTTTTTTTTTCAATTTGATGTATTTGGCTGATATTTCCAATATTATATTCTACCAGTCCCAGGAGCGGTCTCCAAATGCGGTATTCCCCGGTATTGTTTGAGGTATATATCCCTTCTTTTCATATATCTATTTCTTTCAATTAAGTGGCCCAATGACCAATTCTAGATGCAACCAATCCCCTGCCCTGTATCTCGGCCACAGGTGAACACAAACATAGAATCAGCTCCTGATGTGCCATACTTTCAAGACGTAAGTTGTCTTACAGCCCAGACCTATGGGGCTTTAAACTCACCTTTTCATGTTCGGTTCTTTTATTTATTATAGCCCCATCCAGATGTTCTACGGTGTGTGTTTCATTGAATGCGCACTCGGTAACTTGTCGAATGAATCTCGCCGAGGTGTTTGTGGTGTGATCCATGAAGGCTGTAATGTCGGATAATGTCGTTCTGGTGTGGTCCACTGATATGGTCAAATTCCAAGAATTGCGTTGACGTGGTATGTTCATAGCAGTCAGGGGTGTCAAATTATGTAAAAGTACTCCGCTGACATTTGAACATGCCCCCATAAGTAGGCCGACCTCCCCGCGCTCTTTCAGGTCTCATTGCCATGTCTGCGAATAGTGTTGAAGGTATGCCTCTATTCTCACTGCCTGAAATGACGCCGATGCAAAAACCACCAGGTCCCCCTCCCGTCAACTATGCGACACATCCGAAGCGACTGGCACGTTCTGGAACTAATTCAGCTCCTTCGTACCCAGCCGACCAAAGCACAGTTTACGACGGCACAACTGCGAGTCCCACACCCTTGAAGGCTTCGGCTGACCGTACTTTTCTTGCCGAGATCCTCGCGAATAACCCTCCGCTCGACGCTGCAGCGATAGATCCCCTTCTGGGTAACACGAGGTCGCACACTTCAAGCATCACTTCGCCTCAAGCGACTTCAAGCCCCAACAGAGTCAACGCCGATAGTGCAGCCTTGTCAGATGGGCTCGCTGACTCCTTCCACCATCTCTCGATTGCAGGCTCATCTCAAAATGTCCGACCCCCTCCATTTGCACCTCCAACTTTCGCAGAAACTTATCATTATGCCCCACCAAAGAAGTACTACTCTGTTACTGTTGGGAGGCGTACTGGCGTCTTATTTCCGTGGTACGTTTTATCTTTCATTTTTCTTCTGTTTCGTTGAATTGAAATCACTCCAGGTCTCAGGTGAAACCCTTAGTCGAAGGTGTTTCTGGAGGACTGGCAGTGGGGTTCAAAACCCACGATGCTGCCATGCACGATTATCTATCGGCCAAGCGTAAGGGGTTGGTCAGGGTGGTGCGAAATCCAGGAGACGACATCCTTTTTGGACCTCGCTCAGAGGCGGAGATGTAGTTCACATGTAGTGCCGCTCTGTCTTTAGTTAGCAAGCTATTTGTCGTAGTTATTACCCGCTATCTGTATGTGTCAACTCCCAGTCCTCTATGAATTGGATTTGAATTTAATAATGGGAGGTTTATAATATGGCAGGATCGTTGCTGGGACTCGCAACTGTGACGACGCACTGGATGCTCGCTATACATCATGAACCGTGGTACCTAATAAGTTCAAACTAAAATAAGTGAAGGATAGATGAGGACTGATGGAAAGATAGCACTAAAGGGGAGGGATCGAAAATTCTAAAGTTGTACGAGTTGAGTCAAGTGGAAACGGTGCACTTTAGAAACAATGCCCAGCCTCATGACTCAACTCGTCGCAGCTCATTCATTTGTAGGCCAAGTTAAACTATCACCATGAAATCAATGGTATTAATGATCGCTGAATGGCACCCTGCTACTAGGTATTACTAGACCAATACTAGACGGACATCTACTAGAACTAAGTGGTCCGTCCCAAGTTCCCAACCTTGAACGCACCAAATTTCTCGAATTGAGTTCTTCCCAAGTTACCAAGTCTCGAAGTCCTAGTTGTCAAGGAGCATTCCATTCGACAACTAGTAGCTCAATCGTCTCGACTGCTTGGTACCTAGGATCCTAAGAACCTCAAATGAACTTATCGGACTGGGGTACCAGTCGGTATTATCTAAGCGATAAGATCAAGCCTGAGGTTGGCGCTTTCATTCGCGAGTCAACGCGAAATCATACTCTCAGCTCTTGCTCCTTTCATTCACTGAGCCACAGTCTTTTCTTTCGAATTTCCAGGTTTTTTTTCTCATAATGTAAGCCATCTTTCTTTTCAACTGCCAGCACATTACTCTCATGGCGAAACGCAAGGACAACGAAGACGAATCTCAACCACCTTCAAAACGTTTGCGCCCTAGCCTCCATGTGGCCGCAGTACCTCGCAATGAGAATCGACCTGGCTTCCGCGCAGCATGTCCCAGAGGTGCTTCCGGTGCTTCCACTTCTCGAAACACCTCCACGGCGTCAAATTCACTTGACTCAACTTTGCGTCACTCGGTCTCACGTATCACTACTCTCGCCTTTACTGCTAGCAAAAACCGGCTCAAAGCCAAGCACACTCAACGAAGCCATACGCCTGCCCAACCTGAGCCAGCTGAGGCCAACCTTTCCGACGAAGCTGGACTTCAACCTCAACATGAAGCCATCAATGCCATGCCTTCCACCTCCGACGAAGCTCAACTCTATCCCGAAAGCCACACTAATGCTAACACTGCACCTTCTGCCAGTGCAGAAAAACTCAAGCGACAGAGGAACAATAATACCCGAGTACGTAACTTTGTTGAGGCGTTTTTCGATCTTTTTTTCATGATCTTGGTAGACAAAACTCCTCGAGTGGCTTTCTCTCAGAGATGCTACTCTCGACGAGATATTGCGTCACGATGGGCTAGGCGATTTTCTGGGGCATCGATACTGCATCGATTGTGGGCAGGAAGACGGCATCTTCAAATGCAGGGACTGCTCGGGAGGGTATCTCCTTCGTTGCCAGGGCTGTGTTGTCAAAGCACATCAGCATCTGCCTTTGCACCGAATTGAGGTAAGAGTCCGACGCCGTTTGTCTATGTCTCGGTAACTGCGATAACTGATCTAACCTCCTTTCCTTTTCAGCGGTGGACTGGGGAGTTTTTCAGCAAGGAGAGCCTTAATGCACTTGGACTTCGTGTGCAACTTGGACACGGAGGAAGCCCATGCTCATGCCCATCTCCTGGTCCACCGGGTTTCATGGTCTTCGACACTTTGGGTGTCCACTCCATCAATATCGACTACTGCGAATGCCCGAACGATAGTGTGCCCGACAGGAGAACTCAACTTCTGAGGCAAGGATGGTTCCCAGCAACGTTTACACGACCTAATAGTGTCTTCACTTTTGATTGCCTTGACACATTTCATGAACTTTCGCTGCAAGGGAAAGGGAATCTGTATGATTTCTACCATAGCCTCCTACGAAAAACTGATAACGCAAACATTTCCGATTCAATTGTACGTTTTGACTCCCTCGCGCTTTCATTAACTTACAAAACATCTTATACAGTATCGATACAAAGAGATGCACAGGGTCTTTCGCATCTGGCGCAACCTGATGATCCTCAAGCGTGCTGGGCGAGGTCACGACCCTGAAGGAATAGGAGCGACAGCTCCTGGCGGCTTGACCGTCGAATGCCCAGCCTGTCCACATCCCGGGCGTAATCTCCCAGATGATTGGGCGCAAGCCGGTCCCCTATTGTATGTTTGATTGGACAACCTCTTCATTTCCATTTTCTGATGAATTCGCGAAGGTTTCTTTACATATTGTACATATCCGTGGACGCAAACTTCAAGCTAAAAGGGAAGAAACGTGGCTTGAAGGATGTAGAGTTAATGCCAGGGTGGGGTCCTTTCGTTGAGGAGAATGCGTACCAAGACTTCCTTGTGGATTATATTGACCAGCCTGAGGTGAGTTTTTCTTGGCAGCTTTCATTCACACCAACGTCAATGTTGCATCAACTAGATCAATACCTGCGAATCAGAGCATGACGCCATTGTCAGAGCGCAAACACGTTGCACGCCTGGCTATGCCGTATCAGGTGTTGGCATTGTAATCTGCTCAAGACATGCCCTCGTACGAAGAAATGGCGCTGGCGACCTTCAGAAAGGAGAAAGGTATGTTTTCTTTGGTGACTTCGCGTGCACATTAATAACAATGTTTATTCAGATACAGTAATATGGATTTCGTTATTTTTATGGCGCTCTTCGGGGTTACCTTACCCTGGATCTTTATCACCTATGACATTGGTTGTCAGTGGTCCAAGAACTTCCGCAGTCGCATGGTGGATTTCCCCGAAGACATGAGAATCCCGGCTGAGACCAAAGTCGAAGTTGCCATCCCCAGCTGGCACATCAACGGTCATGGAGAGAGTTGTAGAAAGGATTTCTGCTTGGGATATACCAAAGGCGCTGGAAGGACATGTGGCGAAGAAGTCGAAATTACATGGTCGCATACCAATGCTCTTGCACCGAGCGTGCGGGAAATGGCTCCTGCAGCTCGGCATGACACATTGAATGACCACTGGAATGCTTGGAACTTTCATAAGATTGTTGGCTTTAGTAAGTTAGTTTGGTTCTTTCTTCAGATCATAGCTTATCCGTTTTTACAAGGAACCTTATTCGCGAAACGCTTTGAGGAAGCGGTACTTATGAAAGCAAAGCACACAGATGTTTTCGACAAATTCTCGGCAACCTTTCCGCCTGCCGTCATTGAGAAATGGGAAAGGATGGTTGTGAAGTGGGAGGAGAACCCAAAGGCTGCCAATCCGTATAACGAACCCAAGAGATGTAAGTTGTACATCTAATATTTCGAACTTGTGCATAATCTAATTAAACTTCCAGCGACTACCCTGCAGGACGTGCGGCTTGAATTGATGCAAGAAGAAAGTGTTAAGCTCGTATCAGGGCATACCCCTCGCCACAAGGTTTCTATGATGGGCTTTTTCTCAATGGGCTTCAATATCGAGGAGCAGCAGTGAGTCTATCCATTTTTCGAGTTTCTTAAATATCTGAAATGTCTTAGGTTTATCTTTAAAACCGAACTCTCAAAAACCAAAGGGAAGAAAACAAGCAAGCAACTCGCCGATCTCGAAGAGAAAAGAAGTGCTCTCATCCGTCAAATTCATCTATGGCGCCCCGTTCAACTCGCTTATACACCCCATGTTGCCACATTACTCCCTTTGGTTCACGACGATGGAAACACAAATCATCTCACGGACCCCGAATCGGCGCCGCTCTTTTTCCCCTCATCCCTTCCTGCCTCAGTTCGCAATCTCCCTGAAATCAAAGAGATACACCACGTCGAGTGCTGTTTACGTGAGCCACAGGCTGATGACGCGCTCACCGATATTCGCCGCCTTCGACGTATTATCACCGGACTATGGTCATTCAAGAAGCTTAACGTTACAGGAACAGGAAATCGGCCTAACACACGTATGTTGGACATGTATACTAGGTTACATACTAAGCTACAACGTGCCGCAAGTCGCTACCGTACTGCCTACAATGCACTCCTTGTTCTCGATCCAAACGGCTCATGGAGAGAACGGCTTAAGGAGCTTAATGCGGCAGATATACGGGGTCCGGGTAGAGATCCTGATGACCCGGAAGACACAAAGAAGTCGAAAGGCCGTTTCGAGCCCTCATGGATTTGGCTGGTGCCACGCTCGTCAAGTGAAAGAGGAGAAGATCAGACAGAGGATGAATTCAACGATACCATGCGTGCTGAATGGGCTCAAACACGGGCTCGAAAGTGTAGATGGAGTGAAGAATTCTTGATAATCCAGGAGGAAATGCGACGAGTGTTGGCCTACCATGAATGGCGGGCAAAGTGGTGGTTGGAGCAGGCTGGCCGCAGAGAGGATGCAGATCCTTCTGTATCTAGTGGCATTTCTGCCTATGCTCATAAACAGGCAAGTATCTGCCTTCGTATGGGTGCTCGGTGTGCCAAATATTGGTTGCCAATCTTGCATAAGCACGGAGTAAAATGGATTGAAAAATACAGGCCACTGGAACAACAGATTTCGCTGACAGGAGGTGAGCCAGAACCAAAGTCAGAGTCGGAGTCGGAGTTTGGTGATGACGAGAACAATTGTGAGCTTGATGTAGATGAACGGTCAGATTCTGGTAATATAGATGTTGAAAACATCTCTGATTTCGACTAGTATTTGTACTTAATAGTCCATGATTTTAATGAAAAGGTGCAATGAAATAGCAAGGCATACAATTGAAAAATCACAATGAAATACCCAGGCATTCATTTGAAAAATCGCAATGAAATACCCAGGCATACAATTGAAATATTGCAATGAAATACCCAGGCATTCATTTGAAAAATCGCAATGAAATACCCAGGCATACAATTGAAATATCGCAATGAAATACCCAGGCATTCATTTGAAAAATCGCAATAAAATGCCCAGGCATACAATTGAAAAATGGAAATGAAATCCCCTGGCATACATTTGAAATATCCCAATGAAATGCCCAGGCATACAATTGAAATATCCCAATGAAATCCCCTGGCATACATTTGAAATATCCCAATGAAATGCCCAGGCATACAATTGAAAAATTGCATTGAAATACCCAGGCATACAATTGAAATATCCCAATGAAATCTCCTGGCATACAATTGAAAAATCGCATTGAAATCTCCAGGCTTACAATTGAAATATCCCCTGGCATACAATTGAAATATCCCAATGAAATATCCAGGCATACAATTGAAATATCCCAATGAAATATCCAGGCATACAATTGAAATATCCCAATGAAAACCCCTGGCACACATTTGAAATATCCCAATGAAATGCCCAGGCATACAATTGAAAAATCGCAATGAAATGCCCAGGCATTCATTTGAAAAATCGCAATGAAATATCAAAGAAATCGCCATTGAGATGCCTTTCACAAAAATGCTTCTATTATAGATTTGGTGCCCTAGGCTTAAGCCTAGGTTATTTGATAAAAGTGGTAGCCACCAGTCGTACACCCCCGTGTCGCATAGCGTCATATATTCCCGACCAAAATACCCATGATTTTATAAGTACTTAAAATTAAAAAAATGTGAGAGGGTCGAAAATGGTGGTGGAGTCTAGAGCAGTACCAATGCCCTTCCTCTGTCAGGCTCTACCACCTTGTCTCCTCTCCTTTTCAAAACCAAGAACTCTACCCCTCATCTATCGCATCACCCTCCCCATCTGCATTTCAAGCACCCTCTGTCTCCCCAGTCCACCAAGTGACGGGACCCAGTCCCTGTTCCGCAATTAAGCAATATCCTTCTTGTTAGGCTCTGACACAGGAAAATGAAAAAGAAAAGACTCACAATAACATTATTAACAAAACACAATGCTCCCTTTCCCTTCAGCCCCTATGCCCTCCACAATTTTTTGAGGACCAGGCTCATCATCACAGAGCTGGTCAACTTCAGAAGTGAGCAGTCTGTTGCGTACTTTTTGTTGATCTCTGCGATGAGTGCCTCATCTGGTGGGACACCAAATTGGACTGGGTGTACAGAGAGGGAACACGAATATGAAACCACGGTGCGATGTCAGTGAGCTGGGGGCTGTGAAGCCGATGCAAACAAAGGCAAATATTGTGGTAACTCTGAAGTTCGGGCCTCAATTGGCGGGGAAGAGGCTTGAATGTTGAAATAAAAGCTCATTGTCATTTAATTTTTTATTACTGTCAAATGAATCTACTTTTGTGGGTGGCCGTTATCTGTAGCAAGGGAATACTTACTATTGCAATATCAGAGTTGTTCGGATAAACACTGGTAAATATACCAATGCAGATTACCTTTATTATTCTATGCTACGTGCTGTGCGATCTGGATCTTAGACAGTATGACGCAATCGTGTCAAAAGTTCCCCAGAGTATGGCGGAGAAATAGCCTCTCGACGTCATGACTCATTGGATTCAATCCCATTCCCACATGGCGTCAATCTGGGTCTGAAGCAGTCGACGTTTGATTGACGCCATTTGGGAATGACTAACCTACAGAATCATAATTTCACCATCATGCACTTGCGCAAACTCGCGCTGGCTTGCGCAGAAACCGACCTGCGCAAGCACGCAAGCTGCCACACGAATTTCTATCTGCCCGATTACTGGGCCTGTGATCCAGAAAAAAATCAATCAGATGGCAGCAGCAGCCGGAATCAGTGGCGCAAAACATTTCACTACTCACTGCTTTCGTCGGGGTGGTGCTCAGTACAGATTTCAGTTTGCACCAATTGGTCAGCGTTGGACTTTGGCTCGGATCCGATGGTGGGGGGGTTGGGCCCAAGGTGAACATGTAAGCAATGATTGAACCCCATGATATACTCCTGCTGATTATTCTGATGTAGCGCGACACATTGATAAGGTACTTACTCGATGAACTCTATACATACGAAGAGGATCATAGCGACGCGCTGAATCCGATCAATACGTTTGGAGGTCAATCTCACATGGGAGAGGACACAGAGATGGCACCCATTTCGGTATATGAGTGCCGCGAATTATTCTTGAAGCAAGCCGAGGACACAAAACGCATTGCCGAGCACGTACAGCGGCTGGAGTGGACATTAGCTCATGGAGGAAGCACAAGCTTTGCTGCTCACCCCGCACTTCCCCCACCTTTTCAAGCCACCCAGTCAGGAATGACGGCCCCGTATTTGGGCCCATCGTTCCCTGTGCTCATTGGGCCAGAACAGGGCTATGCACCTGCCATACGTCAAGGCCCTTCGACACCCTTTTTGGTCGGCCCATGCCAAGCTGGCGATGGTCTGAACCAGCAGCGAGCCGGCACGACAGTTCTGCCAGTTGGACTTTCAAGTTCTGGCTGTTTCGATAATCAGCCGTCGGCAATGCGACTTGAGCAAAACCATAATTACAGCGTCATTCTTTCCGAACCCAGGCACATTGTTCCTGAGATTGGGCGTGGATACGGCGAACGGGCCTGGCTGCGTGCAGTAAAAGACTGGGAAAACACTGATGGGAGTCGGGGACTGGACACACCTCTTAAAGACTGGGACCCGAAGTGGCTGAAGGAATCTGGTCAAAGCACGAAGTACCACCAGAGGGAGATAGTCGCCCTGGAGTTCATCAGCCGGTTTGCTGTTTTCTTGAATGCTTACCGTTTTGCACTAAACCATGGACCATTAGGTACAAGCGGAACAAGGATGAATTTTGTTCAGCCTATCCAGAACACAAGCGAGGCTTAGTTCCACTTGCAAAAGCGATTACGCTACGCCAGCAAGAGGAAGGCTTGAGGAAGCGGCACAGGGGCAAGCGAACACACTCTCAATCAGTCGCGTCAGTTTAAAGCCGTCGCTGAGGTACGGCTGTTATCAGTTACGAGGAGCATCTGTTATTAGTTACGAGGGGCTGTCAATAGTTATTTATGTAATGATCATCTACTACGCTGGGGGCGATGGTAGCGGCGATAGCCAAGGGACAGGAATTACTTGAGGTGCCAACGAAGATGCAAGCCAGGCCTGAAAAAGAAGAAATAGCTGATTAACGTGAACGGGTGACTGGATTGAACTCACGGAAGATTGAAAACGTCAATCAAACCGATTCGTCGACTTTGGCCCCATGCAATACGTTCTCGCAAAACGCTGACAAGCGAACCCTGGAGAATTCTCTGCTACCATCACTCAATGAGATCAAAGCAACAGCAGTGAAAAATGGAGTGAGCTCGACAAGTGCCAGAAGGCCCTATAACATTCCCCCCACCGTTACTCAACGAAATCAGAGGATGGTCACGAAGGGACGCACAGAACGAAAGGGGGGCATACCACCGGCGTAACGTCTCGGCATCCAGTTTCGTGAATGGGGCCAACGTGAGGCCTCCAGCCACTCTGAGAAGTGCTTGTCTGAAAAAAAAAAAAAAAAGCCGCGCCAGGAACGTCGCTCAAGGCAGCCACGGCGTGCATCTTTGGTCCGCCTGCCAGCGAAGGCGTATCTGAAACACTTGATCAGCACTGACTTGAGATATGCAGGGGAAAAAGCATGGCAGAAGATCTTACATGGAAGACGGAGGGTTTCAGCCCAGGGCAAGATCGAGGACGACAAGCAAACGGCGGAGACGGCCGTGGAACCAAAAGGGCGCGCGTTGACAACGACCCAAACGTTTTGAAGAACAAAGACGCCGAAGAGACGCCATCTGGGGTGGGAGGGCGATCCGAACCAGTGTAGTGGGGGAGAAAAAGAAAAGGAACGTGGGCAGAGCGACGCCCACGTCGACGGCGGAGAAGGCGGCAGGTGGGAGCAGATGAGAGGGGCGAGAGAAAAAGAAGAACAATGGGAAACATTCTTCCCTTTGGTGCCTCACGGAGAACAAGGGGTACTGTGCCATTTCAATCAATTCGGCAGGGCCCGTGACGCGTGACGGACCTGCCGAAATTTTGGTTTCGGCGACCCCCCAAGGTTGCCGTGACTTGCCCAAAATTTCGGCAGTTGAGCGCCGCAGGCGACAAAAAAAATTATATATCGGTGACATAATTGTCAAAATGAATTCGGCACACCACGAAAACCGCCGTGACAACCGTGACATTTCAGCATTTTGAGAAGCCCCGTGACGCGTGACTGCCGAATTGAATGAAATGGCACAGTATTAGATATTTAGACGCGCAGGCTGTTAGATTACATGATCAGATCAACTGATAAGTAGGCAGCATGGTTTTAAAGGGTCCGAGGAACGATCTCAGGGATTCCGTTTTCGGTTCGTTCCCAGCAGCCTCCGAGACTCTTGCTCCAACGATCGGTCCCAAATAAGGCTCGCCCTCCTTAAATTCGTGCACATAAGTTGGCTGACATACAACATCACACCCTGATTTCCATTTAACATCATTCATAACACGAGCGCTTTTTTTATAGTCTTTTTTGATGGTGGGCTGTGGCAATGTATTTGGCTATGTGACACCGCCTAAGCCACCCCACGAAGAAATGAAGTTATTTATATTAAGCTCACCTCTTTTTCTTTCCGAGGACGCACCCCAAGTATACATGGCTCTTGATGGTGCCCATCACAAACTTCCAGAGGAATTTTCATTCACATAACGACAACTCCTATGTGAATAATAGCACAAGTAAGTTACCACTCTCACTCAATGCATTACCGCTAGTACAACTTGTTAACAATCAGACCCTTTAGATTTCACAAAAGTCGACAACTGCACTGTCCAAAAAGATCGTGGGTACAAATTTTGTGTCAGTCGACGCCTTAAGAGACTCTCCTGATCACCTCGTCATTCAGCGAAAGGGTTCGAGATTCTATCGAGAAAAGCTGTTGTCACAGCTTCGCACAATTCCTCGGAACGCGAATCGGCAGCGGCATGTTTACCTGGAACTTGCGAAGATGTTTTAGATCGCGTTTACACTTGGGCGGATTCACGCACTGACAACACGGTATGCTTGGTCTATGGACCCCTTGGTTCGGGAAAGAGTACTCTCGCAACTACCATAGCGGAGAAGTATGACAGGGAAAACCGTTTGGCAGGGACCTTCTTTTTTTCTGGAGATCCAAGTCACGATCCAGAGCGACGATCCCTCGACAGATTCGTCGCCACCATTGCATACCAAAATTCTATATCCCATCCCAACGTTAAAAAAAAGGTCATTCAAGTCCTTGATTCCGACCCCGCTATCCTCTCCAAATCGCTGGAGATTCAATTTGACAACCTCCTTGTTAGCCCTTTTCGGCGCCGTCGATTCAACAGGGTTTTTACTCGGAGTTTTTCGAAAGTCTGCGCAGCCCTCTCTTTTGCACAGGTGTTTTTCGAAGTCTCGATCACGCTCATTTTCGGTATTATATTCCCTCCATCCACTGATCGTCGCGAGGCGATCTGCTTGATTTTCATGTTCCTGGCGGCAGCGTCCACCGTGGCCACACTCCCGACTATTCAAATGGCCATTCAAACCCATCTGGAAGCCTTTCTTTATCCCCCTCCTATGATTGTCGTCATTGACGCAATCAACGAATGTCATGGTCCATTGCAAATGTTTATCAAAATTCTTGCCGACAAATATTGCGAGTCACCTCCACCAATCCGATTCTTCGTGACGAGCCGACCAGAAGAAGAAATTTTAGGAGAATTTAACTGTTTTCCTAAGAGAGTTTACCCATTAAACCTAACAGACTTTCCGGCTCACAAAGATATCGAAATTTTCTGTAAAAACGGGTTTAACACTTTGAGGAACAAGCATCTGATCTATCGTGGATCGCAAAACGTAGGGGATTGGCCATCCCCACAGGATCTTGATTTATCAGTGGGAAAGTCGGAGGGCCTATTCGTTTATGCTTCGAGCCTCCTCAACTTCGTAGGTGATTGCAACCATGGAGGGGATCTTCAATCGAGGCTGAGGCGCGCACTGCACCAACATGATGGCCTTGATAATTTTTTCCGACAGGTTTTGCGGGATGCACCAGAGTTTTACAATCCCGATTTTCATCGGCTCTTGGGCGCCATATGTTTCCTCTATGATGAGCTTTCTTTGGGCTCTCTGGCTGCGCTCCTTGGGCTTCATAGCGCAGCCGACGCCCGTCGATTACTTCGAGGGTGCAGATCAATCCTTCAGATACCACAGAACGATCACGAGAACATTATTTTTTTCCACTCGTCGCTGCGCCATTTCCTAACTGACAGAAACCGTTCCCATAACTTCACCTTTGATCGCAACAACTACTGGATCGATCCTACGATGCAACATCTTTCCCTCTTCTATGATTGCATTCAGCTGATCGTCGCGGAGAGCCAAAATGGATCGATCAAAATCGAGCCTGATCGAGTGAATTATTCTGAGCTAAGATACGCCTGGGAAAATTGGCCTCGTCATCTCTTCGATGTACAACTCACTTGTCGAGGCATCATAGAACTTACAAGGGGGCACTTTGGGCAGTGTTATGAAAACCTGTTCTTGTACTTCTTGGACTGCTTGGGCGACGGGACCTTGGATTGGCTTATAACGTGGGCGTTCGGATGCCAACCCATCAAATGGCAGGGGCGCGAACATCAACTGTTGAGTTTAGAAGATGCAAACGCGGTTGGTATTCCTTCGTTATTACGGATGTTCACGCTAATATTTGTCTTATCTGCGAAGGAACTCTCCGACCGAATACGGCGAATCCGCAAATCATTGGAAACCCTTCGATTCCACACCATGTTTCCTGGCGCGCATAAGTTCGACATCAAAGACTGCGACGTCAACAAGATTTGGCCTCTCGACGGTTCCGTCGAGGACATATACAGCATTGGAGTTGTCATCGAGGCTGGAGCTGAACCGGACGAACTGGACCCACTCCTAGACCCAGGGAAATGGAAAGAGTTCCTCTCAAAAGCCAATACGCATGTTGCAAAGAAGAACGGTACAAATGTTGCATTTCAAAGGTCAGACAATTGATTTTCAGCAGAAATACTGTTTGACGCATGGGAATATTCAGCGAAGACCCCGAAGGGAACCACCCTCCTGAACGTGAACATCAGCTGGAAACCCCACAATTACGGAAAAGTTTGGTGGTCTATGCGAGTGATGTTGCACCTAAGACGCTGAAAATGCCGATCGATGTATGAATTTCATGTTCCAATCCTACACTGATACATTTTCGTTCTCGTTTTCAGATCATATTCACGCTTACCCCTCCTACTGCGGACCCTGACAAGCCTTGGCCTGCTATCGTGTGGAA
Source organism: Laccaria amethystina LaAM-08-1 (assembly GCA_000827195.1). Lineage (NCBI taxonomy): Eukaryota > Fungi > Basidiomycota > Agaricomycetes > Agaricales > Hydnangiaceae > Laccaria > Laccaria amethystina. The sequence continues at coordinate 15,397 of KN838983.1, forward strand.
GGTACTGATAGTTGATTCTCATCTGGCTACATTTTCTCATCTTATCCTTATATCAGACTCTTCACTTTGACCAAACAAGTCTGTTCGAATTCGCTCCTAACCTCAAGTTCTAGCTAACTGTCGTAAATAATAGCCACAACGGAGAACGAACTACTCTGGAGTAGCCGGTAAGTCTAATACGTCGGTTACGTATTCGAGCTGTTGCTGACTTGAGCTGGGTCCCAGGTCAGGTTTTTGTGTTGTTAAGGAACTTAATGACGGTACGCTGCAGCCAGGCGATGTACACGCAGTTGTGAAGGTGTGTAACGACTAAGGTAGTCTTCCCCCATACTAATAAGTTACTTTATAAGCCTGGATATGCGGCGGTTTTACAAAATCTGCATAATGGGCTCGATATGTCCAAACAACTCCCAATGCCGTTTAAGACGAGTACCATTGCCGTCTCCAACATGACGGGTTTACGGCTGCGCTTGGCTTTATGTGCGTTTATGAATCTGGCATAGTGTCGATTAGGGACGGTTTATTGACTCAAAGAAAGGTTCGATTGACCCCACAAATGAAATTGACGTCTTCTGTCCTGTGGTGGACCTTGACTCTGTTGCGTCAGTGCTCTTCCTCCGGCGCCCTTGGCATGTCTGATGAATATGATCTTCGATTCAGATCCTTTGGTAAACATGTCTTTGCATGTAAACCTCCTGTGATGCTTCAAGCATATGCCGTCTCTGGTTACCAAGGTTGCTAACTTCGCGCGTCCATGTCATGGTATTAACGGATGCGTACCTCGACAGATCACCAACTAATCGATCCCAGCCAACTCCGTTGTCCGCTATTTCTCGATGCATCCTCTTCTGCACCTCAAGCTATTGACCTCAGCAAATTGAACAATCAGGTGAAGTGCCTATTGTGGTCCTTGAGTTTGCTCACTCACAAGAAAATCAGCTCACGAAATTTCAACTGTACTCCGATGATACAGGCAAGGTCACCTTGGCCATGATCAAGGACAGAGTCTGAGGTATGGCACAGGTCTGATATAATGGCGATGTCGCGAAACTGACTACTTTACATGGTGTGCAGTGCATACAACTTCTGGACCGTCTTTCAGGAATCGGACCATACAACCAGCCGTGTCGGATACTACTACAAGACGACTCAACCTACCGAATAAATGGGTTACCATCGGAGCTTCCCACTCGTATGTACTGTGATTTTGTGCGAGCGGACATTTCATAGAAGTACCTACACTCATTATGTCTAAGTGTAAAATTTCCAGCAGAGCCGACTCTACGATCTGAAGCTTGATGTAAATAACCACCAGTGTCTGAAGTCTTCCTTATCCACTATTTCCGATGATATCTGTTACCAATCTGACACTGTTGGAATAACGACCGCCGTGTAAACTCTTCGGAGGGGGGTTGGAAGGGCTCTTCAGAGCCGGAGTCCGCGTCCAGGTCCATGTCGCGTTTATTGGCGTCCAATACTGGCTTGACACACTCCGGCCATCGCGGGCTGCGATGTATGCTAGCTCATGAGGGTCATGTGTGAATGGGTAGCAGACGTCGCAGGGAGTGATAAAGTGCGTGTGGAGGGGTGGGTGGGATGAGTATTTTGAGATTAAGTGCTTGATTATGTCTCTGGAGAGTCAGTGAGTGATTTTGAAGAAATATTTTTCTGAAAGACGTACCTTCTTTCGTTGGCGCAGGAATGTCAATGAAGTGCAGATCGGGAGACGCGCCCAACGGTGGTCATATGGTCTCCCATGAGGCTTCTGAGACAAATACGACGCGAAGGTCGACTCGGGCCTGCCAAAGAAGGTTAGCTATGACATTAACGGCAACAACGAGCTCACCAGCTCAGCAAGTCGCGTAAGTGGCACCATCAACTGCTGTATCAACATCTCAGCGCGTTTCACAACGACAACGAGCCCCAGATCTCCTTCCCCTTTCCGAAATACGCGTGAACGGCGCATAAACCGTGCACGAACCGGTCGAAGGTGTCGTTCCAGCTCACCCCATTATCTGCACCCCACTTCACGGCCCGATCCTCTCATTGGGGCGTCCAGCTTGCTAGAGAGTTGATTATTGATTCATAGAGAAGCGGCGCGGAGAAATAGGCGATGGCATCTGCGCGTGCGTAGCTGATCTTTGAGTGTCCTGGTGGATGAAAGGTGGCCGAAAACGTTGTTGATTACGGCGATGGCGGTTTGGATGGCGTCGGCGTCGTTTATGTACATGAATGGTGGTGGCATTGTTGCGATGAGGGTTGAGAAATCTGCTGTAAAGTTTTTGTAGCGTGGGTGTCCATCGCTGTGGTTGTTAGGCAAGAGCCTTGGACGTCTTTCTCGCTGACATGCTTCTACCATCCGGATTCTGAACAATGTATCTTTAAATTCATACCAGAGCCCTCAGTTCCACAATAAGAACCAGCAAGAATCTGACATCCTGTAGTCTTCTCAATATGTTATCTGTCGTCGAAACTTGAATGAAACTCAACCACGCGCACCAACGTCCATCAACGACGACCGCCTAGACTTCAAAAGGCAGTATCAAGAACATGACATCTCCATACATAGTAGACGTCGAAGGCCTGGGATGCTACCGTTGAGGAGGGTGCCACCCCAAACTCATCAGCGTCAAGCTCTAACAAAATCGGTGCGGCTCTGTTTGAGCGCCTATCGATAGTGGGACCACCCTGTACCCATGAGGACAGAACTTTGTCGAAAGTGGAAAGGCAAGCAGCTGGTAGGAAGATGCAAGATTATAAAAACGTTCCGCCTGGTGGACATCGGACAGGCACGGGCAGGAATGGTCTGTCGGGATCGGTATCTACCATTTAGCAGGATTTTCGGGGGGGGGGTCCTATAAGCCTAGGGTCCTTTATACATCATGTAGCCTAAAAATAACTCAAATGTGTACACTGTCTGGTACCTGTGCTCAACGCGTGAACGCCTCGAGGCCAGGCAGCACTTAGATAAGAACATGACCCCCCCAGCCATTTAACGGCAATTATGTTCTTTCCGTTTGCCATCTCACTTTCGATTCTATTGAGCATCCTCCACGTATACGCCTATCTCAACGATACTTCCAATGCGGACCTCACATGGAGTGGAAATAGTGCACATCCCCTCAGCTCTAACTCCAGTCAATGGTGCTATTTCCCAGCCGCCAACGTCACTAAGAACACGGCTTGTATTGGAACTTCGTCTTCTTCCACCAGCAGCTATCAGACACTCATCTACACTCATCTAAATCTGCCCCAGGGGTGGTCCATTGCCTACTACGCGCTCAGCCAGAACATCACCCTTTTGGGTGACTTCACATACCCCGTGCCTGCAAAAGGCGCTCGTATGTGCCTTTCAGGTCAGGCAGTGGACAAGAGCTATCAGACGTATTGCCAGGTTGTATTTTATAACAATGACATCGTTGATAATGAGTCCGACTGGTGCGTCGTCGCGCTCGGCCAGTCTTACGTTTCCGACGGTTGCTACACCGCCATGCCATCCTCTGGCACTGTCAGTGCCGCGACAGCGCCTGCAACAACCGTTACAGAAGCCCAGCCCGCGGCAACCTCAGGTCAAAGTAGTGCCTTGAAGTTGCAGGAGTGCGCCTCCGGGTGTGGCAAGTCTCAGTGCGCTTTCAGTAACCTCGTAAGTGTATTCTTGTTTTGGAAAAGGGAACTTCTGATCTCTCCCCAGTCGCATGCTGTCCCTGTAACTTACCCCGTTATTGTGGGGACTCCGGTTGAGAACTGCGACCCAAATAGTAATGCGACCATCACGAGTGCTATTGGAGGGTCAGTCCAGATCACAGACACCTGGAGCGTCACCACGTCATTGGGGGTGAGCTTCAAAGGGTTGAGCTTAAGCGTCCAAGGCTCGTACTCCAGTTCAAAGGCGTTAACGTACTCGCAGACCATCACGATACCAATCCCACCTGGGCAAATGGTTTAGTACATTCTTTTATTTTCTCATCGCAATATCTGAACTGGTGGTCCTTTTAGGGTGCACTGGTCGCAAATGTGCTATATAATCGGACGAGCGGGAACATGAAAATCGGGTCCAAGTGCGTTCTACCCGAGAATCGACGACTTTAAAAACTAATATTGCCACAGTGAACCGTTTCCTATCATATCAAACCAACCTCAGGAGGTCATTACCTACGGGGAGCAAATAACCCCATGTAACTCCCAGTTTGCTGCTACTAATTCGAGCCCGATGACCTGTAGTCCCAGTTCTGCCGTCTCGCTGAAGGAGAATTCTTTGATGATATTCATTGGCTTGCCATTAATTGCCATATTTGCTTTGATGGTGTAGTATAGTCAAGAAAGCCTCGTCGAATATCACAGGTGAATTGATTAGCTTACTATCGTTACTTGGGTAATATGGTTTGCCTAGCTTGGGTTGGCGCTATCATGATGTAGAGGCGTCTCGTCAAAGTAGCTTAGTTCCGTGGAAAATGACTACACCCAGTTGATAGGGAGAGTTCTCGAATCCATCTGGGCCATAATTCTTCCTGCAAAGCCGAGTCCGTTGCGACTTGTATCACCTCGTAAAGTTGCGCAGCTCGTTCGAGGCTGCGATGCTCCTCTCTATTCTTGATGATCACGTCCTCCGTCAATTGAGTCTGTGTCTCGCAGAAGTTCACGAACTTCGAAGAACTATATCCGTCGACCGTGCATGAGACAGGGCGAGTCTGGGTAGGGACAGAGGATTTGCAGATCATATGAGATGAAAACGTTATTTAATCGATGCTTATGAGTTGCTGCCCGTCCAGTGACCTGAAGTCAAGACCAAAGCTCGAATGAGTCAAACCACAGATATCACTCTGGGAAAGTCCACAAAAGACTTCCCAGTCTCTTCCCCATGATACATTTGTGCCCTGTTCAGAGCTTAGTCGCACGAAAGACGAAGCGATTCAACTTGAAGGAACATCAATGCAGTGACGCGTGAGGCGTTGAAGGCCGATGTGTCCCTCGTCCCCCCATTCTAGCTTTCATAGTGCGAATAAAAAGGAACTCCCTTTGTGCCTTTTCGCTTTCTGGGATTCCGTCAGCTGCCCAGGTGTGCAAGGTGATATTACCATCGGGGCCTCCAGTCGCCAGCACTCCGAGGTAGGAGTAGTCGCGTTCATGGAATGCCATGGCTGTAAATGGTGGGGACGAGTCTTGAATAGGATGGCGTTGTGGTGAGGTCCAGAGCAGCTATGTGATGGGCGTTGATAGTGGGGATGACCAATCCTTGGTAAGTGTGATGACCAGTGACATGCCATGTGACAGCGTCACATAGCCAATTTCTTGAGACATCGGGTTTGTGCTTTCAACATCACCATTTCAAAAGTTTTTTTGTGAGGAATTTAATGATATTAAGGGAATGCATCCACTGAGAGAAATTTCTATGTAATAATTGTATTTATTGCACCAAAAATGCGGAATCAGCCTGTTCTCCCTGCCAAAAATGGCCCTCTAGAGTATATAGGACATATCTTCTCAACCACAACAGCTATAAGTATGATTAGCAGACACATTTTGCTTAGAATTTGATTTTAAATCAACCTATCAGAGCAGAATTTTCATTTCTATCTTTCTTGGTGAGATATACCTTAATA
>KN838985.1:7144-18886 GCA_000827195.1 Laccaria amethystina LaAM-08-1
CATCGCACACTACTAGGGTCTCTAATCTGGGAGACAGGCTGAGGCATTCAATGAGCTCTTTTTCTTCGACGCCAAAGTTCTCTAGCACAAATGTTTGGAGCGGCGGTGAGTTGGAGCGGCGGAGAAGGTTGGGGATCTCAGATGTTATGTGAGCAGCAGCGCGGGAATGCAGTCCCGTCGATTCGACCACAAGGGATGATAGCACTGGGAAGGTCAGGGTACGGAGGAGAGGGAGGATGTTGATGCTTGCTTCAATGCGAAATGAGTGAAGGGAGGCGAGGATAATGGGGGAGGTTGACAGTTGACTTAAATCTGGCGTGTTTACTGACACGTTCTCAAAGTAGCAGCATTGAAGATTAGGAGAACAGCTGAGGATATCGTAACAATTGGCAATGGAGAGAAGGCACTCGAAATGGATAAAGGAGAGCTTGAACCAAGGAAGTAATGGGAAGAGTTGAAAAGCTTTGTATGGTCCAAGTTGCCACGTCAGAGAGTGAAGGAGCGGCGAGTTTTGGAAGAGGAGTCCGAGATCCTGGGGGTTGCCCGAATGAATCTGAACAGTGGCTTCCCGAAGTAAAGGAGCACCCGTGCTGGGCAGATCCATCAATAGATTGGATGGAACTCCAATAAGACGCAGAAATTTCCAACGGTGCATCTGAGCGATAATGGCCCGCATGATCTCGGATAGATGTGGAAGGTTCTCATGTACAAATTCCCCGATTTTGACCTCAACTGATATGTACAGTGGCACTTCCGCAGATCTTTTTAACCATACTTGTAAAAGTTGCGCTTTCATACGACAGCCTCTCCAGCCTAAGCACTCGATAGCAGCAGTCGACCAGAGTGAGGGTAGCGAAACAGCGACCTGTCTCCAGTGACGAGAGACTTGACAGAGCAGAAGAGGTGCGGTCGTTTTTCTAGGACGACTAGTGATGGGTGGAAGACATTGTAGGAAAATGTCACCTAAAATCTCGACGGGGATTTGATCCAGCAGGTTCTTGTAGGCTTGGTCAGGGAGAGCGGGCCGCTGTATAACCATTTCCTGTATATCCGTCGGTAAGAGGCCAGATGATCAATCGCAATTCGTGAGCAGTACCTTGTTCATCGGGAAAGTGAGTGTTGATGACAAAGTCTGCGCATGAGCTTTGGCGCCAAATCTGGAGAACGATATGCTACGATGGACGTTCAGGGCGGTGAAGACTCACAAAGACAAAAGATTCCTCAGTAACACAAACACCGCCTGAAATCTCATAGAAAGGGTCCCTCGGATGCGGGAATCGAGTTTGTGAATGCGAACGGGGAGACTAGTGATGCTGAAGGGCAACGTCAAAGGCTGTGCAAAATCTTTTATCGTGGGAATAAAATATAGTTTGAAGCTCCGTTATCACCTAGCCTCCATGATCCATCCGCCCTCCAATTGTGGGTACACTAAAAATATCCGGTAGGTTGGAAATTTCCTACTCTCACTCCATTGTTTCTAGTCAGGCTCGATGAAAGAATTTTGTCAGACGCATCCTAAATCCCGACTCCCAACCGACTTCTTCCCCAATCCAGAATCTGACTGCAACATATACACGCAGAAAGAAAAATAGGAAGCACGCGCGCTGCCAATCAGACCTATCGATAACCAGCGTCCGCGTACGTACCTATCGAGCAGCCACTAACATTCAACTCACGGTTGTTGATACTTAGACCCCGCGCTCCTCCGAACTTCCTTGTTCACTCATCGAAAAGGCGATGCACAGCTGCCTTCACAATTTCGACACGTCATTGTCTGGAGTAGAGGATCTAGCACGTCTTCTGTCCTTTCATCGCTTAGAGGAAGTGGCTGACGGATCTTTCGTATTGCGGGATGGTATAAAGGCATTGGGTTGAGGGGGAGGGATCTCCCGTTATTCCCCAAAATGTCAAGGTCAAAATCCTAGGAGCTCTTATAGCGTCCGCCATTTTCAGCACTGTGAACCCCAGCCCATTCACGCTCAACGAGCGTGCCCAATATCAAGGTATCGACGTATCATATTTTCAACCGAACGTCAAATGGGCCACCGTGAAGCGAATGGGCTTACTTCCGTTTTTATCAAGGCGACCGAGGGGACTAGTGAGCGTCTGAATGTTCTGTCTGAACTGTTCGATGATTCTTGCCACGCAGGTTTTATCAGCCCTACATTATATCGGGGCGACAAACGCAGGATATATCCATGGGGCGTACCACTTTGCACATCCGGATAGTAGTACTGGTGCAGTTCAGGTGAATTTTTTCTTGCGCACAGATTAATTGTGAAGTAAACGACCTTCTCACCCTGACTTTTTCCCCCTCAAAGTTGGATGGAGCGGGGACGGTAAGTACAATGTCTATCCACTAAGCATTCTTTCACATTGACGTATTTAGGAATAACCCTTCCTGGTGTTCTTGATGTCGAGTATATGTTTCCTCGTTACCACCATGTTTTTTCCAGGTTGGCCACTGGTTGAGTATAGTGGTTGCATGCCTGCACCTGTTTTTGTCTTGGCTTTTCGTTGTCTGTGTGATACATACGGACATATGTAATTGTAATATGTACAAGTTGCGAACACGAAGCACGTCCTCGACAAAAAAAGAGAAGCAGCCATCAAGCCTGAACCTCACGGGGCTTTGAAGCCTGCTCTGCCTCTGCAATCTGCTTCCGTCGGGAATACCACTGGAAGATAGGGAGTGTCACACACGAAATTGCTACCCAAGCAATCAAAACACCAAAATTGAGCGCCACTGGTCAATGTGATGTTAAACAAGACCTCCATTAGGGAGAATACGGTAACGCACGATTATTTTTGGTGCCAAAGGCGATAGTTCTTATTGACCGTGAAACGTTATAGAATGGTGCCGCGTATCCATATCGATATACTCTTGGAAGAGTGTCAATTGGGTAAACGCACACTGCCACATTGGCTAAGGAGGAGGAAAAGTTAGAAGGCATCAGCGAGTTTAACGTGTCGCACCGATGACCCATAAGATCATGAAGAATGGGATGAAACGAGGCTTTAGAATAGTTATGACAGATTCCAGGGCTAGGCCGCTGCGAGAGGTAAGCCAGTTAGATTACACTGAGAAGCCACGAGCGCACACCGAGAGCATCCCCACCCACGTCAACATCCAGAATATCACGAACCCGGCACTATGGAACCTGAGGTGTAACATTAGAGTCAGGAGAGCTTGCGCAACTCATGATGCTTGCTTTCGGAAGACGTCAAGTTTGAATGCGATATTTAAAAGAGAATAGAAGAGCTGGTTTGTGAAGTTAGAACATTTTAGGTAAAGCAGAAATTTTACTTACGGCGACGAAAAAGTAATCTATGAAGCAGGAGATCAAACGCAAGGTGACAATGGAGCGGTATGTCAAGGTCTTTTCTAAGCCGGATACTTCACGAGCACCCCAACCGATCATCTTTCGTATGAGAATCAATACGTCGAAGTCTTTTCCAGAAGACAGCTAATCACTCACAACTATGAAGAAAGATAAAATTAGAACATAGATGAGACCAACGAACGTCGCAGCGGTCGCGCTAAAATGAGTGAGCTGTGGCGACGACGGAAAATGGACGATCTTCCGTACACAGGCTGAGAAAATGGAACTAGGTTTTTAATTGTATAGGATATAGGCTTGACGACTGTTTGAGGAGACATTGCCATCAATTGTGGCAAAGTTGATAAATTTGCTATTTGTTTGGCGAGCTGGGCGGCGAAAATAGTTGAGGTGGCATCTAATTGGGTTTGAGCCTACCAAACATTAGGAGGGTAAAAGAGGGAAAGCGACGGCGTACGGTCGGTCGGATCAAATTTCGACTACAACACTTGGTTAGAAACGAAAGAGAGTCGGAAAGGGTCAGCTTACTAGGCATTTTCATTTCGTCCCTCATCCGCTAAGAGTATCATGACTGATGACGAGTCATAGGATGCATTTGGGTTTAACAAAGAAGCCTCCAGAGCTCGAGAAGACCCAATGTTGACTTGAAAAAGATTAGACAATGTGAAAACGGGTAAATTGCGACATACTCGCAACCGCGGCCCACGCTGCTTCGTCAACGATTTCATGGGCCAGTTGATCGATTCCCTCAGGGAATTGACTTGCAGGAATAGTTGCCCATTGAATGTCGTTACTAGACATTGTAGATAAAGTTTGAACAACTGCAAGGCCGACGTTGCCACCATCAAAATCCTGATATGAGCGTTAGTGATATCACATTGGAGGGCAAACTATACTCACCACAATCCAAGTGTCCAATGGCCGGCAGGGGATCCTCCACAAGGCGCCCCAATATATCGAGAAGACGGCAAAAATCGTCACGATAACCAAGGCCGTGCCTCCAACATAACCCTTTATATAGGTGATGCGCGCTCGAGCCATCTTGGGATCGTTGCGTTGGAAGAAAGTTTTGTTGAATGGCTTTTCGGGGGCAAGATGAGGTTGGGCCGAGGATGACGCTGACGGCGTGCCCTCGGACTCATCTTTCTTCACATTGGGACGAAGGTCGCTGACTGGAAGTGTTTTGCTGGTGGACAACGACATCGTGATTCGCTGGAACTAAAGTGGTGGCGCCCACAAGGAAAATGGCTCGGCTTTCTCCTAGAAAATGGTAGAAGACTAAGCAGTTTGGGTGACTGACAAAAGGTCTCACCTCCACGTGCAGATGTATAATTGAATGGATGTCTCTAATTGAAATACACGCAGTCAGCGTGGTCTAAATAAAAGGAGGGAAATTATGAAGCCATGCTCGCTGGAGTGCTGGCGTTTTGCTTTGGATAATATTGAGGAGAGAATTCGAGTTGTCCGCAAGTTATGGTTTGCGTTTGTTTGTGTGACAAATCCATCTCATCCAACACGTCATGTGACAGCTTACACGTGAGCTAAATGTAAATTCATCACTTGCGCCCATTTACTGTATTTCCTTCCCCATCGCTTTCTTGTGGATGTTGTCCCAATGTGAATGCGTCCATTAAATCGATGGTTAGTACATAAATTTTATTATATTTTGAGCCTCTTTCCCCCGACTTAGGCCAGCGACGTGCCCCAGCTCTCCAGGTGTAATTCCGTGACACTTCACCTGCTTGAAAATGCGATCCCCTCGGGTTCGCAGTGTACAGTTTCCAAAAATTCAAATGTACATTTATCTCTAAATTGTCACCGGCCGAAGTGTTACTATTCTGATTCCTATATGCATCTCTGATCCCTAACCCTAAGTCTCTTTTTCTTTCTTCCTGGCCGTTACGAGTGCAAACAGGCTGATTCCGCTGCCGATGAAAAACTGTTTTTTCATCTGTTTTTCCAGAATCCCAGGGCGGTTTTGGCCTTGCTCGAGCCTTTTAACCAGGTCATAGGGAACTTTGATGCCGTGGGCGCGTATGTACTTTTACGCGCCTACAGCTACAGATCTTCATAGTTCAAAAAATATTGGATGAGTCGTGTCCTCAACCGTTTCCCGTGCGTTAAATTACTACCCGTGACACAGCGACATTCACTCCCAGGCCCCAGGTGATGCCTCTGAAACCTGATGCCGAATCTTATTTCGGTTATTGAGAACCCATGGGCTTGGTTGTCGAAGCTCATGGAAGAGAGACGACTACGCCGTGTTTCCACTGCTTACGTCTTCTTAATCGACGATCAATTGTCAAACGATGTTCATTTTATCGCTTACCTTGGTGTTGAAGAAGCTGGCATTCACCGCTGCACCCGTTACCTTGTTGCTTCCTTTCAGCTAGCCTACTGTTCGCCAGAATTAGGAATTTTGGCTTCGCTTTCTTGAGCACCAAAGGCGGAATTGAGCGCATTTAGAAGTTTAGCTCTGCGCCTTCGACTCTCCCAGTCAGTGCCAGTCACTACAAGGGTTTGCCAAGGGTTCTCTTTAAATTTTCACGCCTCAATCTACAAACGGACAGTTACTTCCCGTGCGTTGAACAGGCCGAACGCGACTACGAGGTGATTCCGGGGATTTGCCCCACTAGAAAGAGCACCTCCATCAATTTCTCTATTGTTAGTGCGGCAGGAGCTCCGCGGCATGTTTTGATTTTTGATTTCGGATTCTGGAGTCGTTATCCAATCCCCAGGCCGCCTCGCAGGTCCCCACGATCGTTTTTATTTAAAGTCGCATTCGACTCGGAGACGCAGGAGCGTACACAAGGGATGAATCACTCTTAGCGTTATTGGATTGCCTCGACATCTAACGCGCAAAAATGGAGATTTTTTTTTTGGGTTTCAAATCGACGGCCGCAAATGTATGCAGTGTCCCAAGCTAGTAACCCAGGCGGAGGGAGGGAGTGAAGGCGCCTATCTGTCTTAGGCGGAAAATTGTTGAAGAAAGATTGGATTGGTATCGCTCACTTGTAAGCAATGTTCGTCTCTTCTTCCACTCGGTCTTACCAAGTAACTCTGCATGATTAGTGTACGCAAATGACGGGTTAGGTTTTCCCGTCTTTCTATCACCTCACCGCCGACCTTAACAAGTACCGCGGCCGGACAAACGCAACAGCTCTTCTAGCCCCCAACATTCTAAATCTCCGCTGAAAATTTAAGTCACCCCTCTCCTTCATCAAAATGACAAGGAGATTTGAATCAGACCCGAGTCTGTGGTGGCACTTCAGTCGATCATCGCACGTATGAGTGAAACAAGAAATCGTTTTCGTGAACCTATTGACGTATTTTTTTCAGACCTTACAATGTCTCCATTCAAGACATCGAAGAAAAATTATTGCGCGATGGGTATCATATCGTTGAAATTGATCCGGGGGAAGATTGAAGGTTCGAGGGAGTGGCCGAAGGGGCATAAATGGTTTGTTTAAACCTTTCTTTGGAGTTCAGAGTCGGAGACCAACTTCAGACGAAATAATGACGAGGTGAGGTGCAGGTTCATCATCATCGCTGCTTCATTTTTGTGTCTAGCGGTTGTGATAGGGAGCCGGATTGTTACCGGCAACTCAACAGGAAGTAATTCAGGGATCACACCTCTTCCCTATGTATATGAAGGACACATGACTTGATGAATGGCTGGCTTGAAGCCTAGGTTTTGCACACCATCCGCCATTAACGGGGTTGACAACCACACTACGGTCCAGGCATCAAGCTCGAGGCCAATATCCTTGAATATGTTTCCAGGATGAAGTCACGAGTCAATCCTCATTGATCGGTGATCACAGTTATATGAAGTCTGCCGATAGAGCAAGGCTAAGTGAAGCGCCTTCCTCAAGTGCAGGTAATGAACCTTGAGAAACACCTATTCAAGCAAGCGCCCAGGCTTGGAGTGAAAATATAACAGTGGTCAACCTCGTACGCCTTTCTTAACAATTACTTACCAGCGGTATAGATATTATTATTACCTCGAGATAGACGTAGATGCGTTGACCTCGAATTACTTCCAGATGTCGTCGATAACGAACCCGTGCCTGGAGGCGGTGCTCCCGCTTGGCTCCGATGTAGGTTCCTGGACCGTCCCGCTCCGATGGCGGTTCCTACTCGTTCCGACGATGATCACTGTGTAAACTTGTGTAAAACGCTGGTATGTATGTACAACCATGAGGCGTTAAGATTGGGCGCTTGAGTCTGCAAACGTCCATGTTCCACGTAGCCATGCCGACGGGAAAATTACTAATCACGAGATCCGGTGGGCGTCATTCTGGTACCATTTATGTCTTAGCATGTTAGCCAAACTTTCATGCAGGTCAAGGCGCCATATCCAATTGAATCTCTGGGATACCTTCAGCTTAGTGAATGAGCGGCGACTTGTCCCCTCAACTTATAATTTTTTCGCCGGCTTTGAATAACTCCCCACACACTCCCATCATTCCTCGACCACAATCACATGCGGGGTCAAATTTCCGTCAAGTCCTTGGCGTCAATCCTGTGTTGATGGTTCTCCCGCATACAACAAGTGTCATTTTTCGGGAACGTGTTTATCGCGTTTCTTTATCGCTTTATCTCCCAAAAACTAACTCCCGCTGCACAGAACCCTTTCCAGCTATCTGCATCTCCCGGAGCATACTTCCCACAACAATAAGCGCTGGTCCATTTAAACCCGGTCAAGACTGGGTGGCGCTCGACTCTTGCCCTTCCTACCTTCCAACCATCCAAACAACGTATCTATTGCACTGTCCATGCAACTGGAACGCGACCATGAAGGGGTAGGTTCGCTTGTGACCATTCGAGTTTGAGTTCATTCTTGGTTAAGGTAGCCATTCAGTCTCCTTCCTGCGTTCCATGGGGTTTTCCCCAATGGTCGCAGGTTGCTTGTCAATGTTGCCAAGGTATTAATTCGTTTTGTCATCTCTTCTTTTCTATTCACAGTTTCTTAGGGTACCGGATCGAATGCGATGGGTGGCTTGCGGGATGCGGGAGTTGTCAACGACTTGGGCTCAGTTGCGTGTATTCTCACACCATGTAAGCTAGATCCCCTTAATTAGGATCCGCAATTTGGACAAGAACCAGCTGTCTTTGGGAGAGGCGTTGCAAGCTCAATCCAGGGCGCGGAACGCTTCATACAGCTAAATTCTACCATGTCGCGAGTTACTTTGGCCTAAACTTCTTGAACGTGTCCCCATGCTGACGATGATCATAGCGACGATGAACTCCAGGCGACACAAACTAGCATGACAGGTGAGCCACGGTTCACGCCTACTGCTGATCTGTCTAACCGAAAAATAAACAAGATTACGAGGACACGTTCGAGCTAAGCGACGGAAACGCCCTAAACTCCATTCCGGGCTGGGCTCAATGTTCCTTCCCTCTTTTCTTGAATCTCAGCACAGATATTGCTGAAATGAATACTGACGCGCCGGTGTTGCAGCTTGAAGATTCTATGCGTTGTTTTAATAATTATCTTATAGACCCTTTGAGGAGTATGCCATTTTCTCATCATTTTGAACCTCAGGCTTTTATTCCCGAGTCCGCGTTTGGTGTGTATGTGCCATTCGAGTATTCCCCCGTCGCATGCGTAACATCGACTCAGGAGGGGACCACTGCCCATCATGACGCCCTTGAATCACCTCCCCACCAGAACCTTTCTGCTCGAGCTCCCAACGCATCACATATCTTCTTGCCAGATGATCTCCCTTCCCCATACAGAATTCAAACTCCCTCAGAATCGATGACGCCTCCCCTCCGCCTTCACGTCGGTTCTCCCGCCCTTGCATCTGCAAAGCGGAAGATTCGAACGCACGAAGCCAAGTACTTCTGTAATATCGTTGGGTGCGGTCACGATTTTACCACCAAGCAGAATCTTAAGAGTATGGTATTCTCCTTATTAGTTTGATTTGCTAACAAGCGAGATACACCACTAGACCATTATGACTCACACTACGGCCGTAAACGACATGTGTGCTCAGCGTGCACCCGTCCGTTCGTGCTGCTACACGGTCTGACGCGTCATCGTAAGACCTGCAAAGTCTTAGCTGCACGAGCTCAGTGACTTTGGGTTGTTGTATGTTCATCCATTTTCATCTGGTCCTTACTCCCTCACCTTCCCTTCTCGCCTCCGTGCCCCTGTCTGCTATTTCTCTGGCCATCCACCCGCTCTTGAAGGGTATGCCTCTGATACAGAGAATTATGCTTTTCGCCAATCCGTTGTATTCTCAACTAGCAGTAATGGAGTGGCTTCCATACGTCCAACTCTCGATATTTGTTCAACCGCGTGATAAATAATATTCAAATATTTTATGTCAAGGTGCATGGCGTGTTCCAAGCGTGTTCGCCTAAAGAAAGCTCATTGAGTTGGTGTGGCCCTAACGAATCGACAATTTACCCCTTAGCTCATTTCGCCGAACGAACACTAAATGATTATAATAAACGAAACTTCGATGACAATTCGATGACCACATATATACCAGTTTGTTAATAAGGAAAGATAGCACATTCATTGGCATACATGCAGGGTGACATTTACCGGTGTTAGAAAAAATACCCAGATCATCAAGACCAGAGTGTTAAGCGTTAAACATTAAAATTCGACATGAATTAGAGGAAGTAGCCAGTAACAATGCAAGCAACTTGTTTCGAATCAGATCAATCAGAACAAAGTGATCATGACTGCAAAGGATTTACCGGCACAGTTGGTTTTATGCACTGCTAGTTCCTGAAATAACACCGCACTAACAATACCTGGTACTTGGACTGCAGTATGCGTGTGCATGCGTTGCACCATACCACAAGACGGTGTAAATTACGTCGAAATCTTAGTGCAGTGCCCTTCGTACTAGACGGAGCCCCAATGTAAAGAACTTCCAAGGTGTCTGTAACAAAGCTGTCGGAACGAGCGTATCACCAGATGCAATTGGAAAAGAGTGAGCGCAACACACATTCGGCCCATCAATCCTCTGTTCATCCATAGATACGGCATCATAAAAACACTTCTCCACCGACTACTCGCACGTAATATATTCTGTGAACGTCCCGTCCTACACACATTATCTTCCTCTTTCATCCCAACGATGAATGTCCTCTCATTGTCCAAACCACGAACCTTAGCGAGACGTACATGATTTGGGTTAGAGTCGAGGACGACAATCACTGCCCCAGCTTCCTCTGGGAAAATAAGCCGGACATATCTGTGTCCGGTTGTGGTGGTAATCAAAGTGGTGGAGAAAAAGTCCTGGACGAACCAGCGAGTTATAGGCGGTCCCCATTCCTCCCAAAATTTAGCCCTGACAGTGCAAGGCTGCGTTGTGTCAGGAATCCTGGCAAGAGGGGATTTGCGGTGGACGATCATTGAGAAGGACTGGGTCATCATGCCGCTTGAGTCGTTGTTAATACTGAGAGCGAAGATGATGATAGCATCTTCTGGCCGGCTGGAGAAAGAAAGCAGATGGAAGGCGCACCGACTGAACTCCCTCAGTGGTGAAAAGATCAGTACTGACAGAATACCCCAGCAAAAACACTCCCGGCCGCGTCATACGCGCCACTTGGGAGTTGGGGAACTTTCAGCTTTTTTTTGAAGGTGTACTCCAAACAAGCCCACAAACGCTCGATCTCGATAAGCACTTCTAGACGGGCTCCGGTAGAAAGATTGAACCCTGGGTTGCCTTGAACGCCAGCGATGTCTTTTGGATTATGTATTGAATCGAGATGCGGTCAGTGATGATCTCATGAGCTCCTGCTTACTCTTTGACATGAAAGAATGTCGGTGAAAGTAAGCTTATTCGATATCGCCACGAGAGTCTCGAGCAGGAGGTCGAGGAGCTGCATCGTACGCCGTGTGGGGCTGAACGCAGCAGGGATGAAAATAGATCTTGGCCTTGTCATGGAATAATGCGTCGGCTCGGCTCGGGCCTCCACACGCCTCGCCGTGCCGCCCGCCGGATGACCTTATCTCCACGGCTTTCCAGCTGAATGCAGAACGATAGGCCACCAGATCGACACACACGTACAGTGCGGAAATGAAAAATTAAATTTCCGAATTGAGGATCTGACGGGATGTGATAGTGGCATCAATTCGGAGATTTAATTTTTGTTTCCACACTGTACGTGTACTCTTAGAAATTTTGAGAGTCCGCCCTATGCATGTGTCGATCTCTGGTGGCCCATCGTTCTGCATTCAGCTGTCAACACATACCAATTCGAGGGCATTCGGGAGTTGGAATGTCCGGCAAAAATGTTCGGCGGGGTTATCCGTCACCTTTCTTTGTCCTGACTCCTTTGAATTCTACGCAACACCTATCTGTTCTCGCGCTATACCCCTCTCCGTTACTTTAGTCCCCTATAATACCCTCTTTATGGCCTATCGCCC
>KN838986.1:8413-22709 GCA_000827195.1 Laccaria amethystina LaAM-08-1
GAGCATGCTCTTGTCAGCAACAAGCAAGAAGGGCCAGCCAGATGCTGACTTACATGCTGTTCAAAACCCAGGGCATGCTCTTGTCAGCACCAAGCAAGAAGGGCCAGCCAGATGCTGACTTACAAACTGTTCAAAACCAAGAGCGTGCTCTTGTCAGCACCAAGCACAGAGGGCCAGCCAGATGCTGACTTACAAACTGTTTAAAACCCAGGGCATGCTCTTATCAGCAACAAGCAGGAAGGGTAAGCCAGATGCTGACTTATAAACTGTTCAAAACCCAGAGCATGCTCTTGTTAGCACCAGAGGATAAGCCCAAGAAAAATATTAACTTACAATCTGTTTATAACCAATCCACACTCCTGTTAGCATCTAGTTGAGACCAGCTGGCTGTTGGCTTACATCCTGTTCAAATCTATCATTTCATTCCACAGCTGGATAGTCAAGTAAGTTCCACAAACCATATGTGGAAAATATTGCAATATCTTCTCAACCATCTCCATCCACTCTCTCTTTCTTTTGAATAATTTCCAATCTGGAAATTTAACTCTATTATTCTGGGTAATCAGCAATTTAACTTCATGTAATTGAATATGAAGCAACTACCGTGTAATTGCTTGTTCAATTGAAAGAGACAGATTATTTTTCTGCACTGTGAGAAACAGCTGTAAGATTGTATCATCTGAGAGAGTAGCTGCTGTCTTCTTCAGCAGTTCACTGCAGTCACTTGTGGGATTTTGCATATCTGTTAAATGCAATGAATTTGTAGAATACATATAAATGAATTTGTTACACCTCGAAAATACACATGTCCTTTGGGGGGATACTTTTTCTCATAGAGTTGCTGACCAAAATTCTTTTCAAACCTGGCCACTGATTCTTCTGGAGCTTTCATTGCAGCATCTTCAATATTCATTCCTGCATTAACCAGGTGCTTGATTGTCTGGGCATCAAGCATGTCTGCTTTTGTAAACAAGACAATAACAGGAACTGTGCACAACAAGAAAAGGTTACATTCAAGAGATTATCAATAGTTTACACACCTTTGCCAGTCCCACACTCAGCAAAGAAATTTAACTCTGCCCTTGTAATTGGTCTGGCTTCATCATTGATTGGGATACAATACCTATACAGGATGTATTGAGGTGCACTTTAATGTTACCACTCAGTCACTTACCAAATCACATGCAGATGATTGCTGATGCTTCTGTAGGTTGAACATCTTTGCAAGAAGTCCTTCACTTGATCCAGCTCAGATGTTCTGCCTGCTTCAAAGCCACGAGAGTCATGAAAGACAAATGCTGTATTACTCTCGAATATCATTTCATTCTCAATATCATGCTCCCCTCTCTGCCACACTTTGAGTAAAAAGTAATAGTGACTATAGATACACATTACCTGTGCAGTTGGATTGAGCTCGGACAAGTCAATCTATCCACATCAACAATGTTAGGTGATGATGTCTAGAACATGGAATACCTCATGACCCGACTGATTGAAAATTTTCGGCTGTTCTGTTGTATTGCAAACTCGCTGAAGGATGGTTGTCTTTCCCGCATTGGCGCGGCCAATGATAAGGACACGAAAACGCCTGGCGCGCCGTCGAAGATTTTCTGCTCGTCTCCGTTGTCTTTCTATATCCTCTGCTCCTTGGAATTCGGTATTGGAGGGAGACATTTATCGCTGGTATGCCTGAGATGGTGGAAGTGATGAAGAATCAAGATAAGCGCGCTGGTCGTGAGCAGTGGTCACAGGTCAGCCAAAGGAATGACGTCACTCACTCACCCACTCACTTTATGCCCAGCCGAACTTCTAGCTGAAAAACTTCACTTAACTTTTGTTCTCCCGTTATTCTCCTTGACTCAAATGGAATTTCCAACATATACACATTTCAAAAACCGCTAACTGAGCTGTGATAGGTTTTCAAGCCCAATTTGTCCACGACGAGCATGAAAGCACGCGGGTTCGTAGCCAGACCCACTTCTAGCTGGACTCAGACCATTAACTAAACGGCGAGGGAGAATGGGTGGGTACAAACCATTAACTTTCCCCGAAGTTTTGATACTCGCCATTCGAGCTCTGCAACAGTGGCGTAAGTTCACCGTTGAGGACCGACTCTTCTCCGCACCGGCCTTCCTTTATTTACTGCATACAAAACTATAACTACGGCAGCTCAAGACCTAGAAGGACAAAGAAGTGTAACGGAGACTAAACCCTATTTGGTATGATTATCAGCTACAATTCTATCATGCCCATCTCCCTCGAGAACCACCATAGCTATCCTTTCGCCGTTCTACGTCATCCCTTCTCACACACCTCCTCCTGCTGAATCGCGATGCTCATGTTTGCTTACACATTCACTCGTTGGAGCTGAAGACGAACCTTCGATCTTGAATATGCACTCTACCATCTACCATCACCCCATTATAGGGCTAAGACTACGTCAAAGCCCGTAAGCAACATGCATCGGGTGAATTACCCAACTCACCTGACCCTGTTAAAACTCATGTTGCTAGGACATGTTTTCCCTTCGTTCGTCGCAGTTTTGGCTAGAGAGTCATTCTATCGTCCAAGAGCGAGCTGGCCGCAGACCATTGTCAGAACAACACCGGACAACCCCAAGTAGTGACAATATACTTGCCTGTCTTCCCCCGCCCCCTGCAACGGGGTTCCTACCACTTGGCCCAGTAAGTCCTCAACGGAACTTCGTAAATGCACAGTTGTCGACTCCGCCCTTAGGTGCCTGATTTTCAGGGAATCCCTGCTAAAGAGTGCTTGTACCGCCGAAGAGCGACGATGAACACGAAATGACGCTTGCTGCATAACCCGACTTCGCCTCCCTCGAGGCACCTGTTTCTGTGTTTCCACAGGCATAGCTTCCGACACAAACACAAAGGGAGGTCAATCCAGACAGCGCTGATGACTACCATTCTTGGATTTCAAGGGGTCGAAATGGCAATGCTTCGTCGAAACGCTGAAAGGTGTAGCCAGCCCGGTCGTTATTTCTCTGCATTGTAGAACCTTCCTGTACGCCAGAGTGGCAGCAATTGTACCAGTACAGGGAGCCGATCTGTATGGGAGTCCAGAGAATAGGACATAAATATAGACAGCGTACCACTGGCGATTCCGACCCAGGCCAAATGTAGGGCGCAAAGCTGTCGTGGTTACAATTTGCCGACGGCATAACTGGTTTAATATTCTTACTTCCCTTCCAACCCGTCTCAGATGAGGGCTTGTAGCTGGTCGGGCGGTTTCATCCGAACTGACATTGTGTTCTGTCCAAGATGCGGTTAGCAAGCGCCATTCTCGTAGTGGAGAACCCAAGGTATCCATACTTCGTACACAGGTATACACCACCCGACTTCCCTAACCCTGGCCCCCGGCCTCACGGTGAGCAGCATCCATTTCCACGGTGTTTTGGAGGGTGGGAATCAGAAGCCGACGTCGAGAAACGGTGAGTTTGAGTCGGTTAGGTAGTCTTGGGTGTTCCTGAACAGTGAAGAGTGCATTACGGCTAGCCTGAAACGTTATCAGCTAGGTCAGCTGACGTGCTAACCATGAACACTCACCATCTTCACATGTTTAATGCTCGCTCCCTGTGTGATTTCCAAACGCCCAAGATTTCGCGAGCTTCGACCAACGTTGTTCGCGTTGACAGAAGCCGAATTCCGCGGCTAGTATCGTCAGCATTGTCGTCCTTGTGGTGATCTTGTGCATTAGCAAGCACAAAAATAGTCAAGAACGAGCACCACACACCCTTCCGCAACCTAGAGATTGTGAACTTTGATGAACTTTGTCGGCGCCCGGTTTCCGGAATTATCTTGACCGTCAGTGTCCTGGAGTAGAACTAGTTGTGTTCTCGTGAACACACGAGTAGTCAAGAGCGACCCACCCACCCAAAATGAACGGACCACGTTCCGCCTTGCCCGGTAGATAGGGAGTGAGTAATCGCTTGACACAACTTCAAGCACGAAGTTCTTAATGGCCAAATTGGTTACTTCAGACGAGGTATGAAGCGCGAGAAGAGCTTACTGTAAAAGGTACAAGATTGTTTCCGGGAAAACTTCGCGACGCTTGATACGATGCAGTTCTCCGTTTCGACCAACCACAACGTCTCGGTTGTGTGTAACGTCCCCCGCATCAAAGATGGGAGCAGAAGGACAACTAGGAGGTGCAGTGTGAGTCTTTTGATAATTCATATTCTATCGATAACTACTTACCACTTTGCTATGGAAGTTCCAAACTTGCCGGTACTTGAACAGCCTGTGTAAATTGTGGCGTATAACCTAAGTGACGATAAATGCGAAAGCGTAGAGAAAAACCAACAAACGACATACCTCGAGAAACGGAACAACAACCGACGGAGCGCATTACGCCGGTCAAGTGGAGCAATAGATAGAACGGTTGTCGGCTCAGACCAGCCGATATCGAGGTGTGGTCTCTGAATTCGTGGCTGTCGAGCTTTGAAACTTAGTTGTGGATCGGTGCATGTATTGGTCAACATACGTATGTCCCCGGAATTCTGGATGCCACTTCCAGACTGATTGAGCTGCGAGTGTTGTAGCTGCCGTTGTTATCCTGCTCCAAGAAGTCGTGGTCTGGGCCGTCATTGTCCTTGCGATTCCTTGGCACAAATCCCTCAATTTGCTCGCAAACGCAGCGGTTCCACTGGGGTTGAGTACTGAGTACTGAGTTTTGAGACGAGAATACGTGGACGGAAGCAAGAATGCGGCGATTACCAATGTTGACCAGAAC
This sequence comes from Laccaria amethystina LaAM-08-1, assembly GCA_000827195.1. Taxonomy (NCBI): domain Eukaryota; kingdom Fungi; phylum Basidiomycota; class Agaricomycetes; order Agaricales; family Hydnangiaceae; genus Laccaria; species Laccaria amethystina. The sequence goes on from KN838986.1 coordinate 13,166, forward strand.
CATCATGCATCACACAATCCAGAGCAAAACGGATGGCTCGTTCCAGCAACGCTGGACTTTACCAGCACTCTCGCGAAAGGTTGCTCTCTGTCTCACTCTTACACGAAAACCTCGCAACAGGCGCTTGAGGACCTATACATTAGACCTCCAAAAACTCAGTGACGCCAAAAGTCCTTCGTCAATATGCCAACCACCTCACATCGTACAGTCAACATCGACCTCTGGACAGTGCCTGTGGTGCCCAAGGGTTTTTTCAGGCGAACACCGCTTTCGATCCCGCCAATCCTTTCCAAGTCTCAATTCCAGTACGACAGGACTTGAGAAGCCACCTGTGACAGTATATCATGTCCAAGGACCTTCCTGACTCGGCTCTTTCTACAGACGGTACGAAACTTCCTTTCTTTAGATTTTTATAGGCTAACTCGACAACTTCTAGACACGCCCTTACTCATTCCAACCTCGATCCCGCGAACCTACAATCCGTTATTCGCCTCCTGGGGCAGTTCACACCCATCACCCGGGTTATCTCTGGTTGAGAATGGCTGAGCGCGCTTAAGGTGCTCTCGGAATCGGCCACCGGAGTGATTGCAAGGGCAATTTGTCGTCAGTAGTTAGGGATCCCAAGTGCTCGTACACAACCAGTACAGTGTAAACCAGAACTCGATGAAGTACTATCCAACACGCCCCACATAATCGCGCGGCTTCTATCCTCCTTCGTCCTCCCTCGCCCCTTCAGATCCTAATTCCGCCATTTGAGTTTACCTCGCCGACCCCACCGGCATCTGCGTGCAGAGCCTTCGCAGAGAACCTCTTCGAACAACTGCATGGTGCCGAAGCAGAGGTGGTTCGAAATTTCGACGAGGCCTTGCAGAGTAGGCGTTCGACTAGGTTCCCGTACTATGGCTGGCACTCGGCCCTTCCTCTAATTCCCTTCCGCCTCAATCCACCATTCCACCTTGAATCCCTCGTCTTCCACCCCAACTGCCTCTCCCCCCACTTCAAATTCTATCTCCTTTCCTACCCCCTTCCAAACTTCCCTCTACCCTCGGACAACGTAAACTCCGCCTCGTCATTTCCGCGCTACCGCCACGCAAAGTCCTCTCTCCATTGTTAGAGTCGACGTGTTCGATGCTGGGTGGCGTGGCTGAGCGCGTTGTGCTTCATTTCAGGTTTCCAGTGAGAAGGAATGCCAGGGTTTCCGTGGGCCTGAGTGAAAGGAAGTTCATATTCAAAAACGTTGGACTTAGGATACAACCTCTACTCCACGCATTACACACATAATCTCGGAATTGGGGATCACCGTTTTGTTGCGCTTCTCAAGCCCACTATCAGACGGCGGACGCGAACGAGAGGAACGTAGATCCACTGTACGGAGCATGTTCATCCGTCGAACCATTGCACGACGTCGACTTCATCTTCGAGGGTGGCTTTCACTCCTCTACTGTGAATTCACGTTCAACCCTGTTGACCTTGGCCTTGTCGAGTTCGTCTTCGACCCCCACTCCATCGAGTTCGACTTCAGATTCTGCTACGTCGAATTTAACTCCTTCTTCACCCGCGCACTACCATCCCCTTCAAACGAACCCACTTCCTGCACACCCACACACGGGATGTCCGCACACGCGCTGCTGGTGATGAATAATCTCGGGGTGGTGGAGGCGTTTTTCGAGGGCATCAGGGATATGTTGGATGGGTCTGGGCATACGGATGGTATGGGCGTGGATGGTGACCATTCTGGCATAGTAGAGGGTGATTCTGCTAGTGGAGATGCAGACCTTGCCAGCTTAGACGATGCCAATATCGGAAGAAAGAAGGACTGGGATTACGACGTCGTGCCATTCAAGGTTGCGTATGATGGATCGCTGAGAGCTGTTGATGAGGCAAAAGAGACTTAGAGGGATTTGGATTTGGCGAGGGGTAGGGCAGGGAGAAGGAGAAGGGAAGGGAAAGACAATAGCAGGGTGGCGTTGGGGTGTAAAGTTGTGCTAGAAGTGGCTCTCTTGTACTCGTTGGGAGTGTTAGTGGCGGTTAGGACTAGGCAAGAACTTTCTCTTGTCAATGTTCAGATTTAGAAAAAGTCCGGTCGTTGATGTGGGGATGATCGTTACTGCAGATCCATAGTTGATAGACGGGTCGACCTACATAATGATCAAGTTGGATGTCCTCCAATAATGCTTATTGAGCATTCATTGCCCCTGTTTCAACGTAGTCGTTCCAACGTACAATGTGAGAGTTCTGATTACCTCAATCCGACCTTCAGAGATAGCATTAAAGTTCTAGTTCCATGTTCGGTCGACTTGGAGGCAACAACAAAGGAGCAACAGTCCAAGTTCGCATAAAGATCCCTTCAAAAGAATATCATACTACCAATATATGTACAACATGTGCGTTCTATTCCTTCGAACTAGGTAAAATTATCCTCCACCTTCCCTCCTGCTGCCCACTCTCCGACACACGCCTACGCATGGTAACTTCCCCCTCTTTAACATGCGGCTGCAGCTCATCCGTCTTCACCCCGCTCCACTTGAGTGCATCGGCCCTACTACTTTCCACTAACCGCTCATCCTCCCTATCCAGTCCATGCACCACCAACCCAGGAAAATTAAACTCGAACAACTGCTTCACCTCCGGCAGGAGGATCTTCTCAGGTGCATACGTCACCGAGTTATTGTCGATCATAAACTCCCACTTCACAGCGTCATCAGGCGTAGAATCACTAAAGTTCTGCCACCCTCCTGCCAGACGCAGATGGAACTCTCCACTATATCCTGTGTAGGGCATGTTTAGATGCAAAGTCCACAAAGAATGCCGCGCCCCTCTCGGAGAACCGGAAAGAGGCGTCTTCAGCTGATATGATGTACGTGTACACCGCCAGCTTCACCCTCTGCGCATTCAGGCCGCCTCCGCTCACGTCGTCCTGGGCACCAGTGTGCAACAGCTCCACGACTCCTTTAGTGTCTTCAATAATACTAAAGGCAGTGCCCGCATCACGGGCATACAACAACCGATGGCCCGCCTGGATTCCCGACCGCACGGCGAGGGAGGCAGGGCCCCCTTGGAAGATGCTCTGCACGGCTTTGTACTTCCGATTCCATGGCTGAAAGTTGTCCCGGAAAAAGAGGGGAACACCTTTGGTGAAGATCTTCCATGTTGAGTAGAGCCGCGCGTCGTTGAGATTGGTAAGGAGGCCAACGGTGGGGGAGTAGTGTCGGGAGTAACGGCCTGCGCCGTCAAAGAGGTAGGGGAATTGGAGGTGGTGTTTGTCCTGCGAAGGAGTGCTTTCGATCTGGAATTGGAGTGATGAGTTTTTTTGTAAAATCATGAGAAAAGGCTGGTCACCTTGATCCAAAATGTCACCCTTACAATCTTGAATACTGTTCCTTCTATCTCGACCTCCTTCGTTCCGGGAGTGACACTCAAGGCGAACTTGCCGATGTAGTCATCCGTCGCCCCCTCATCTTTGTCCACAACCTCAACCCGGAGATCAGCCGTGCTGGGGATGTTCTCAACGCGCCACATCTCATTCCACACAGGAGATAGCGTGTTCTGCTTAACCCAAAATTTTAGTTTAAGCCCACTGCCGGAGATAAAGAAAGTAAAATAAGATGACGTACACAAAAGAAAGCTTTCCATCAAGCTTTGCAGCGAAACATGGATCCGCGCTACCCACTACGTCCACCTTGGGCATTCCCGACCCGCCGATGAACTAGGTACATATATGATTGTTAGATGTCCCTTACACAGAGGGCAACCCAAGCAAATCCAGTCACCTGGATCTGTAAATCGACGTAAGGGATTTCATGGCCTCGGCGAGCATCTGGTCGAGAGGGGGTTTCTTGGCGTGGTGGTTCCGGCGTCTGGAACGCGCCTTCGATCTTGTCAACAAGATAATTACAGACGTCAATGGGACGGGCCGCACATGAGGCCTGAGGCCTCTTGTTTCCGGGAAAACTCCGCGACGCTTGATACGATGCAGTTGGCTTTTTCGACCAACCACGACGTCTCGGTTATGCGTAACGTCCTGCGCCTCGAAGAAGGGAGCAGAAGGACAACTAGGAGGTGCAGTGTGAGTCTTTTGATAATTCACATTCTATCGATGACCACTTACCACTTTGCTATGGAAGTTCCAAAAGCGCGAGTGAGGGGTTACGCCGTCGCCGTACATCCGCAACCTTGCCGGTACTTGAACAGCATGTGTAAGTTGCGGTGTAGAACCTAAGTGACGATAAATGCGAAAGCGTAGAGAAAAACCAACAAACGACATACCCGGAGAAACGGAACGATAACCGACGAAGCACAAAGTTACGCCGGTCAAGTAGAGCAATAGATTGAGCGGTTGTCGGCTCAGATCATCCCATATACCGAGGTGTGGTATCTGAATTCGTGGTTGTCGAGGCTTTGAAACTGAGTTGTGGCACCTGTAGCTGGCACAATTGTGCAAACTTTAGTGTAATTGTACATAGACCCGTTGTGCAAACACTAGTCTAGTCCACACACGATTGTTTGCACAACGCTTGCACAATTACCAGTACAGTCATAGCCCCGGCGCTACAGTCATAGCCCCGGCTCTCTGGCCAAAGCTCCGGGTGCCACAGGTTTGCACAACGTTTGCACAATGCTGCAGCCGGTGCTTTGCCATATATGGAGGAGCTCCCGCAACGCAGTTCACCTTGGCGGTCTCATATGACATACCCTTTTGGGGAAGGCTTTATTTTTAGAAACATTTCACCTTTTGGGGGGTTTCGTTCGGGGGGAATTTCTTCGGGATTATTCTCAACATTACCTAGGCTTTTTCGTCGCTGTCTCTGACGATGACAAATAAATTTGATAAAATCTAACGAAAAATATGTCTAAGCATCGTCGTCATCACCATGGCCCTCTTCAATCAACTCTGGTGGAATCACTTCATTACCTTCCCATTCCAGAAAGGCAGGCACAAACCGCCAAAGGCGGATGCAATAAGCGCGCATTGATCGAAACTGGGCCGCCTGCTCCTTTGCGTAAGCGTTCCTCCCCTCAACCAAAGCTGGATCTGCTCCATCAACTCCCCCTGTTACTGACCATCGCTTTTCACCTGCATTAACATCCCACTGCTTAGCGCGACATTCCAAGAAGTCTATCACACGTCGCATCTCCTCAGTAAGCAGCTGCACCTCTTCAGTCCAGCGAGCTGCTCGTGCTCTGCTTTTGCAGAACTCAATTTTCAACGCTAAACAGCATGGTAAGGAGTGATAGCACCCCACAACGAAAGGTTCTCACCCTCATTCAGGATCTCGTCTTCAGAGGCAAGAGCGCTCTCACCAAGACGCATCCAAATCCAGGAAACAGTTCGGTGGCCTTCGGAAGGTATCGTTGCTGGTGTTCTTGCAGCGTCCCCGGACTTCTTTCGCTTTTGAACATCATCATCAGCGTCAGAAAGGGCGCGTATATCCGAAGGCTTGAGTTCAGGATATGAAGACTCCCATCCCACGTCATCAACACCAGGAAGCTTCGATAGTTTGTATAAAGACGCTCTTGCCTTTTGATATGTAGATGCTGCAAAATCTACCCTTGCTTGAACCCGACTTATAACCGTCCGTGAGCGCGTGTTCGCTCGTTGGCCACGCTGAAAACGATCCTTGTCGATGTAGAGATGGGATCTTAGACGCAGGGAATGACGGAGCTCATCGAGGGCGTCGTTAGCTTGTGCTCGCCGAAGTTTCCATTCCATCTGCCGAAGTCGGTTATCACACGGATGTTTTCTGTGAAGCGCAGAGGGGAGAAATAGTTTGATATCTTCGACCTTCTCTTCAACTTCTGGATTTGAATTTTCCAGACTTTCCAATCGGGCGATTCGAGCACTGGGCATATAGAGTTGTTGTACATCCATCCAAGCGGAAATTTTGCGGCATAGGGTAGTGGTGCGGATTTGGATCTTTCGTTTCTGCTCATCAGTGGCGTGGAGAACCAAAGCTGCTGAGTCTATCTTGAGACGTCGTCTATATAGGGGAGTGAGAACTGAACGAATTTGACTGATTAGGAACACACTGTTGAATATCAAAATCCATCCCCATTGTAAGCATTGTACTCGCAGAAATGTCTTCATGCAGGACGTAGGCTGATAAATCTGCCGCCTCATCAAGCGCTAGCCGGTGTTTCACAGAATCCAGGGTAATGGCTGGACAAGGTATGAATCAGTAGCTCCAGAAAATTAATAATTAACGCACTTTTAAACGAGGCCTCAAATGGGTTTGGCTTTGTATGGTCTACTTCCCAATCCCTAACTTCCTGTGACCACTTGGTGACGAGATTGTTGTCCTCTAAGCCAAGAACGAATTGGTTATAGAGGAAGATGTGATCATTCTTCCCCACTACAGCAAGCTTAATTTTTCGAAGAAGCGTTGGGCCTGGCATATCCGTTGAAAGGGGGGGGTGACAATCAATAAAGTGAGCCACTTACCCATTAGTTTTGTTTTCTTCCAGTTCCAGGCCCCAAAGTGGTCATCCAGGGTATCACGACGTGATCCTGGTCCCATCTCACGAGTGCTTGTTGCGATTGGATTGATGTGGGACCAGCCACGCTCCGGAGCCTCACCATCAGTGCGACCAACATGTTGATTATAGTTGAAGGAGAAGACGGTTTGGCATGCCATGATGTGCGCAGGGAGGTGGAACTTGGGGATGAGAAAATGAAACGTCTTCTCACCTTGGTGATCCACGTGCATCCAATTCGGGTATGACGACATCCGCGCCCATAAATTCTTACTCCACTGGCATGCAATATCATATGAGACAACGATTTCAGTGACGTCGCTGTGCTTGAGACTACTGAAGAAAAGGTAATCCATGTTAACATATCTATTCAGTAGTACATCAGCGAAATCAAACTAAATCATGATATTGTTCGCACCGTTCTCCCTTCTGCAAATCTCCAACAGAGGTGGGACGCTTGATGTCATGTCTGGAGCAATCAATAGTTCCGACTCCCGTCGCTGCAAGTCCAGTGGAAGATCTTTCAGCGTTGACTGCATTGTGATTTGAACATGTGCTGGGCTTTTTACAAAATTAACACAGCATCGAGTGAACTCATGAAATGCTCACCTCTTGAACAATCAGATCTCCAAAATCCTTCAGATATTTCTTGAATTCCCCCTCTGAAACGAAGTACGCTTTACCATCAAGCAAACTTGGATCTACCTCTTCACTTGATACCGACTTTCTCTTGAGTCGGAAGTTTGCATCAATTGCAAGGAACAGGGTATAAAGAAATCTAAAGTACGTCACATTTGATTCACCGTTGATTAGATTACAAACTTACTGCTGCTCTCGCGGTTTATCTCGCCAATCCACTGGAAGGTTCATACCTGGTTGAGGACAGGCTGCACATAGAACTCCACATTCTCCAGGTTGTGTAACAGCTATTCCCCCAGGATCATGACCTCGAGCTGCGCGCTTCAACATCTTAATGTAGCGGTACATGCGAACCATTCGCATAAAGGGACGATATCGATCCTAGAGATTGCTATATTAGCTGGATAATTTTCTGACTTAATTATGACCCACCTTCAGTGGAAATACACCTATGTTTTCTGTTTCCCGGGCCAAGGCAGTGTAAAATTCGAATGCAGACACCTTTGACTCAAAGCTCAGAAGCTGAAAATGTTTGAGTAATCGAGATGTCGATGCAGTCTTGGGGTTCTTGACACTTGCGGGAAACCAGCGGAATCGTAGGAGTTGAACGAAGTGGTCTTTTGCATGCTCACAGTTACAGAAATCAAGTCCCACTTCGTGAATGCCGGTGATGTCAAGAACAACAAAGTCGTCATTCCATGCTGCTTGTGGTAAATGGCATTTTTCACCAACTTGATGGCCAAGCTGAATCCTCAAGCCTAGCGATTTCAGCGTTGTTGGTCTGAAGAAAGAGCCCATCCATTCCTAAAAGGATAGTTATTTACACGAAACGAGTGAGCCAAAATCAAATACAAACTTGAATACGGTGGAGTGGAGTGGCGTGGTGGTGCTGGATAAGGCAAGCCTGACACAAAAGTTGTCCACCCTCACAGTCCTGGCATCTGTATAGCGTCCCGCTGCTGGAGCAATCAGAGCATTGATCAACCATGTACTCCCCCCTTCCTTCAGACCGAATTTCTTCCTCCAAGAATTGTTCAGCATCTTTTACCCACTCTCTCAAAGGGAAGTCCTTCATTTCCATCTGTGCATTAGTAACTAAACTATAGTTTGAGGGGAGAAATCATACCGATCTTCGTTTCTTTCTAGGACCTATGGACACGTGATTATCACCAAGTGAATCAAAATATGCTGGATCGATTGATGCGAGCTCCGCAAAGGCACTGTCGCCGCTTATAATAGAGGAAAGGGCGGGAAGAGGAAGAGATTCAGCAGTGTCCTCCATGGCAACAAAGTTGGTATGAGGTAAAGAGTCATCTTCTTTTTTGTCTGGAATAAACTGTACATGCCGGGTATTTAGTTTGAGCCCTCGGGCAGTCTGAGTAAAGCGAAGAATAGGTGCGGTGATAGCAGCTGATGAGGATGGCACTGGAACTTCCTCGTCAGACTCATAAACTTGTCGAGGCTCGAACTTGAGTGACTTTCGTTTGGATCCTTTGCGTTTGGAGGCCATTGAGCAGGTGGAGTACAGGCGTCCAAAAGTTGGGGTTCCTTTGGACCACGTTTTCCTGGTGCTCTGATGATCAGGGTTCATGAGATCAAATCTTGCCATCAATCTATTATTGGATCTGGACCCTGACATGAAAATACTTAAATTGAACATACTAACTTCGTTCTATCCCTCAATTCTAACATGGAGAGCGTCTGTCCATTGTATCAAATCTACGAAGGTGTGAAACCTATCACATCGTAAGTTTACTTCCAACTCAAGATAAAAGGCTTACATTATGTTTGTTACTTTAGCGACCATGTGTTGACACGGAAATCATATTTTCCAGACATCTGGGAGGTATACTGGTAAGTCAACGATCATTATTCATTTGAAATTTACCCATATTGTTGTTAGCTCAGAATGTGGGAAGCCCTACTATTTTTACAAAGGCGATGGAGAAGACCGCCTTTATCTTGACGCAACATATATGGTGCGCATGCAAAACAGGGCGAAGGCGCAGTACCAACAGCAAAAGAGGGTGCAGGCACAGGACCAACTCGGCAGTATATCGGTTCCACTTAAAAAAGATCGCGTCAAAGGGACAAGCAGGTGACCCAGCGTGGCGGTTCCATAGTTAATCCGATGTCCGAGTAATTTCATGTCTTTATCTTGACGTCTCGCATCTTTATCTTCATGTTTCGGGTCTTTATCTTGATACAACTTATCTGGTTCGCATGCAAAAGAGGGTGCAGGCACAGGAACAACTTACATCGGCTGCACATAAAATATCAAAGGGGCAAGCAGGTAACACAGAGTGTCGGTCCTGAAGAAATCAAATTTGTTGAATAGAAAAACAAATGTTGTATTATCTATTCTATAATTTAATCGAGTCAACGACCTGAGAATACCTTGCGACGATCTTCGTTTAACTCGGAAATCTTGGAA
>KN838988.1:0-10803 GCA_000827195.1 Laccaria amethystina LaAM-08-1
GGCAGGCAATGAAACAAATAGCTGGGCAGCAAAGAAACAGAAATGAAATCCAGCTGGGCAGGCAATGAAATGAATAACTGGGTAGGAAAGAAATAGAAAAGAAACAAAGCTGGGCAGGCAATGAAATAAATAGCTGGGTAGGAAAGAAACAGAAATGAAATCAGAATGAAACAAATCCTTGGGAAAGAATGAGATACATTTCATAATGCTTGCCCTATGTATTTCATTTCATAAAAATCCTGGGCAGTAATAAAATCGCTGTGCAGGCAATTGCCTAGAGTTTATCATAAAAGTGGTAGGGACTAGTGGGTGGGTTTGATGGAGTTCTTGCTGTGGGCTGCGCTATCGAGATGGCCTCTTGAATGGCCTTGCCAGTTTGCATCTCCACCAAGCCGATTTTTATGTTGACTTTGCACATGTCGCAGTAACGAGTACTCAACACTGTGTACTCAGAGGGTTTCTATAATTGAAACATCAACAAACACATGAATATGGACATGTCAAATGCACCTTGTTCTTCTTCGCCATCTCCAGTTAACGTTTAACAAGGAAGGCTGTGGAAAAAAATCCGGGCCATATGGGTCCATGGCAACTTTACCATCCAGCTCATCCAAAATGAATCGAGCCACGTCAGAATGATGTCAGTAGGGCTGAAAAAGGGCCAAAAGGCCTTCTAATCATCGGCGTTGGCCTTCCGAAGCTGTTGGACGGCATCAAAATAAAATTCGTTTAAGGCTCATATGCCCCCCCCTCCCCCCCTACCCCGTGGCCCTCGGCAATTTCCGACATACCCCTTGGATCAGCGCGACGCGTTTTGGATTCAAGGCACATGCACGAGAATTTTCCAAAGCTTTCCCCAAACCCGCGAAAATTCGGATGTTCAACCAATTCAAGGTTTAAATTGAATTTTCGTGTTACTCTTACATTCTAGCATCAGCGCGCTACATATAAAGCTAGCACCAGAATGAAGCCCTGCAGTGAGGGCTCTGTGAAGGCGAAGGGGCTGTGCCAATGGTCGGGAGTGTGCGACTCACGATCTTGTGGTCCTATTAGTATTACAGCTTGTGCCCTGCATCAAAACCTCAGTAAAGTAAACGACAAGATGAGGGCCAGAGCTTGACGTGCCTTTATTCCAGGGAGAGTCCCTCTACTTAAAAAAAAAAAAACGATGAGATACTGAGAAGCGGCCGACGAGCTCGTGATGGTTAAGATGAAGTTTGGCTCATGTCGTAACCCACGGGTTCAAGTCTATTCTCGAACACCGACTTACTCATGGCCCAGTCGGCTCATCTCAAGTCCTCCCAACGAAATATTGTACCATTTCATTCAGGTGACGCTGACACCCAACCACCAGCACTTTCGTACAAGAGCCAGAACAATGTGGCATTTCCCATAAATCGGGAGCTCGTGCGTGACGTACAAATTGAATGAAATATTAATACATAGTCAGGCCTCATCCAGATAACGATCCGCACCACCTCCCCGTCTGCGTGTACTCCCTCTATCTCTATGTGTACTCCCTCTATCTCTATCCCTCTCCCTCCTCTCCCTGCCCCTCTCCCTACCCTGCACAGAAATAGCATCCAAATTTATCCCTATCCTCATCTCCTCATCCGTTTTCATCCCACCCCATTCCCTGTCATACCTTATCAACGTCTTCACTATCATCACCAAATACGCCAACCCAAGCCCCAACACCCCCGTAATAGCCACCCGTGGACCCAAAACTGCCGTTGCGCTTAATGGCGCGCGGGAGAAAGGATCATTCCCTAATCCGGTGCGCCAGACGAATGAGAGGATGGATGCGAGGAAGAGGAGCATCGACCTGCGGGGAAAGGAAGGAAAGAAAGAAAGGGTGAGGGTGCGGATGAGTGAGTATGATAACAGAGATGGTAAAGGTAAATAATACCAAGACATCCACACCGCCGGCATTGCCAGTAACACCCAAACGTTCCACCATATGGCGGTATTTGTCCTCCTTACTTCCTACCAGCATCCGAAATAAATAAGTGTTTTTCCCTTTATTCTCGAAAACAAAAACGCACCTCAGCCCACCCCCAAGCCCGATACATACTCCTCATAGTCCCAAACCTCACAATATATATATACCCATACAGAAGACTCATCAAAGCGCATATAAACGAAAGCAGCGCGGTGCTCCTCGTAATCGGGTCGTCCGCCGCTTCAGGGATTTGCAATATTGCCAGAATGGTCCTACATTTTTTTTTGCTTTGTTATACTTGAAAGGGGGGAAAGAAAGAGCAAAAAGGAACGCACGAAGTCAATACAGCAGAAACTACATTCAACGTCTTCCACTCCCTCAACGACGAATCTATAAACGCCTCCCAAGAATCAAATCCATTTGCTGCCACACCCGACACCCCTTCTGTTCCTTGGTGCCCACTGGACCCAGGTAGATACTCCCGGTCTCCAGAACCACCATGAAAAGGCGTCCCACTGGCAGAATCAACTCCAATCCCACCTCGACCCTCACTCCCACCCTGAGAATTAAATTCTAACCCAACCATCCTCGCAACCCTCGAAGAATACATCGCAGGCAACCTCAGCAGCAAAAAATTGTGGTATACCTGTCTGGGAAGGGTATCGCTTACGAAGAAACGTGCAGCTTCACAAAATGACTTGATAGAGGCGACATTGATGAACTTCAAGTTGAGGTCTCCGCCGTTGTAGGGGCCGTTTGATGAGTTGGAGGAGAGGGAGGTCGGGGTCCCAGGGCCTGAAATTGCATCTGGGCCTGGGCCAGCGTCGGTCTCGAGGTCGAGGTCTCGAGGGGAGGAAGTAGAAGGGCAACACCGAGACCAACTCAACCGGATCTGCGTAAGCCACTTAAACGGGTTCACAGGCTCAAACTTCTCTTCTGGTAAAGGTGAAACTGCGCGCGACCGGGGGTGGGAGGGAGAGGGGGATCTGAAAGGCAAGTTTATCGTTATGTTTGGCGACTCGGAGTCCGCTCTGGGTTGTCTAGTTCTACCTCTTTGCCGGTTTGGATCGTGACGGCATGATGCACGAAGAGCGGGACTGGATGGTATAGGGTCGCTCCCCCTTGCTTGAAGCTGAGAGAACGCTGAGGCAGAACAGTCTCAAAAATTAGGACTTGAGGAGAGAGTGGGAGAACATACCTTGACCTATGCCCCGCGTAGTAGTCAACGACCCACTGCCACCAGTGTCATCAAATGAAACTCTCTGCTTCGGCATCCCTCCATCAGCGTCAGTCGCACTGTTCGTCCCCGCATTCAAGCCTCCATCCCGCACTGCATTATTAAGAAGATTCAGTGGGGTATTCAAGTTAGACTCAAAATTAAGATCGAAATTCGTAGGCCAGGTCGACATTATCATGCCAGTGGTGTATATGGGAGCTCCGAGGGGAGCAGAGAGCTTGTCGGACTCGGATGATGCGAACCCCGTTGAGGATTCTGTGGGTACATGCCATTCGTTCAGAAAGACTGTCAAGAAAGCCAGCATAAAAGGTGCGATACTCACCACTTGCAGTTGACGTTTCAGAGTCGTCCAGACGCTGTTCCAAGTGCAGACCTTTACGAGTATGAGTATGGGCATGAAGTGGTTGAACTAGACGAGCGAGAATTCTCACCTCGAGCCATCCTCGCGACCGCCTCCACCTCTGAATCTGAGCTCTCTGTTGTAGCGGTTGTAGTCGCCGGGATTGTGCCAAGTTCAAAAACCATTCCAATGGCGAAGTATGCTTGTTAGTCTTGGTGGCGGAAGTGTGGTGGCGGAAGTGTGGTGGCGGAAGTGATGATGGGTAGGGTCATATCATTGATCGCACAAGTGACATCACACAGCCTCCCAAGAATGCTTGAATCGGATTAAAGAAGGCGAAACGACCGGAGACACCCAATCTTGCAAGGAAGGCGGAGACCGCGGGAGGGTAGTAGTAACGTTCACCTGAGGACACCCAAGCCCATTCGCCGGACTGCGCGACACCACTGCGCCTTGGTCAAGTGGATACACTCCCATGCCAGCCAAAGATACCTGGTCTCTAGAGCCACGAGAACAAAAAATCGACCACCCACCGGCAGGCTCATCGTTGACCACACCTTGAGCCCCAACTTGATTCGAATCAATCATCCACACAATATCAGGCCTACTAACCTCCGCATCCTCAAACACGCAACGGGCGAAAAAACATCGCAGGCAACCTCAACAGTACACACGTAGAGGCAGGGTATCAACTCACGAACACGCGTGCAGCTTCACAGAATGACTTGATAGAAGCGAACTTCAAATTGGGGTCGTCGTCGCAGTTACAGGGGCCGTTTGATGAATTGGAGAGGGGGAAGAAGGAGAACTCCCTGAAATGGGAACTTGGCTTACGCCGTTCTCGAGGTCGAGGTCTGGAGGGGAGGCAGAGGCAGAGGCGGAGCAACTCCCGGGTATGCGCACGCCGCTTAAACGGGTTCACAGGGACGAACCTCTCTTCCACAGGAGCGTGGTGCGCCGTACGGTCACGGTGTAGCCCACCCGACTGTTGTTGGGAGATACGTAAAGGGGAAGCTGCACGAGGCAGGGAGCGGGAGAGGTGGATCTGGAATTCAAGTTGATGTTTATGTTTGGCCAGTCCGGTGCCCCAGGATGCCTATTTGCGGGTTTAGATGGTCTGACGTCAATGCTGATGATGTACGAAGAGCGGGGCTGAACGGTATGAGGTCGCTTGAGGCCGAGAGCCTAACGCTGTGGCAGAACAGTTTTAAACATCAGGATCTTAGAAAGGTAGGAGAACATACCTTGACCGACGCTCCGCATGGTAGGCAATGACCCACTGCCACTAGCATGATCACCACCACTATCAAACGAACCCCCCCCCCTCTTCGTCCCTCCCCATCAGCATCAGACGCACTACTCATCCTCGTCCTCGGAAACGGAAGACTGTTCGTCCCCGCATTCAAGACTCCAACCCGCACTGTATGATTAAGATTCAGCGGGGTATTCAAGTTAGATTCAAAATTGGGGTTATTCGCCAAAAACGAAGGCAAAGATGTGCCAGTGAATGTGTCTAGACCACGCCTATGCCCGCTTTTCCACGGAGTGTCGCAAGACAAAATTTTGTAGGCCGCGTCGATGTTATCTTGTCAGTGGTGTGTATGAGAGCCCCGGGGAGAGCGGAGAGCTTGTCGGACTCGGAGGATGTGAGCTTTGATGAGGCTTCTGTGGGTAACTCAGATAGACTTCGGGCTGAGGGGTGGAATGTTAAGATAAAAGGTGAGATGCTCACCTGGACTGGCAGTTGCGCTGCAGAGTCGTTCAGACGCTGTTCCAACTTCAATTTGTCCAGACCTTTACGAGTGAGTATGAGCATCAAGGATTTGAACCAGACGAGGAGAATTCTCACCTCGAGCCTTCCGCCCCACCTCCGGATCTGAGCTCTCAGTTGCAGTCGTCCGGAACGTCGAAATCCATTCCAACGATGGAGTATGCATGATAGTCTTAGTCTTGGTGGCAGGAGTCTGGAAACAACGTTAAGCGGCGCCTAAGTGCCAGTAACTTGACATGCCCAAAGAGTATATGTGGGTTATGAGGTCAGGGCCGTAAGGCAGTGTAACATGGACTCATGCCAAATCAAAATTGTTATTTGTCCACATATGGATAATTCTATGTGAGAACCCCCCTCACGCACTGAACCCTAGGGTTGATGCTGACAAAGATTTATCAAACTTTTTGGGGTTCCTCCTTTTTCGGTCAGTTTCGGCGTCGCCGCCCGCCTGCCACATCCCTTGACGACGTTGTCAACAACTTACGGTGATTGCTGAGTCCCATTGGGCACGATGGCACCAGCGCGACGTTGCAGACATTGTTAACGAGCCGGTTTCTGTGCAACGTGCCACCTCTCCACCAGCTTTACGAGCAACCCCTTGTGCTACGTGATATCCCTTTTGTGCTGCCCCTGGTGTTTCAACAACAGCGACGATGCTCTCCTCTGATCTTTCTCTACAAAGATTCATGTACACTGTCTGCAAATCCAATTTCCTTATTGTCTAGCAACTGATTCTCAATGCATTTCATTGGACAGCAGATAGTTCACTGCCTGTCATTCCACGGAAAACAGCTGTGGATCGTTTTCTAGTTCGACAAGCATCATATCGTGATTTGTATCGCAATGTCCAAATCGGTGTGTTATTCAAGAGGTCTGTTGTATATCAGTGGAATCGCCGCTCTCTGAACACATCCTTTCTATGGCTCAGGTTGATTTTCGTGCGTATGAGGCCTATTCGATGCCAAATCGTTATGCAGCATATTCATCGACATTTTTTGCCACCCTTACCCTCAAAGCTGCATCGGAACTTCTTTACCCAACCATTGCTCCACCGGGTTCCGTCGTCAAGAAGAATTTCGAGGAGATGTTCAACCACGAAGTCCACGCATCAGCTCCTGCTACACTCATTCTGCCAACCGACACCATCCCACATGTGGATGATGTCCTACCGATAATCCGCATGCTTCCGAACGAGTTTTCCAAAGGAAAGCGATCCGTCACCCTTACGCTTTCAATTGGAGGTCAGGAGACTACGTCCGTTTATCACTTCTCAAAGTATGGATCAGTACTCTGCTCTCCTTGGCGTTTACTAATGGTTTCGTTGCGTTAGCTCCATCTCTTCAAATTTATTAACAACAATCTCAATCCAGTCCACTTTTCAAAGCAAATTGTGGAGTTTTTCTCGAGTTCGTCACTGCACGATGCGACACTGGGCCGCCTTCTTGACCAATCTATATATACGCCAATCTGTAAGTAACTGCCTATCAAAAATATTTTGTTTGTTAGCTTATAATTTTGGCCAGTCGTCTCGTCGTCAACATGATCGACCGATCGAAACAATCTTTCCTGGCTCACTCAAGATATTGCGAGAACATGCTGGTCCCTTTGCACTCAACACATGTTTCCGAGAGATGGAATTAAGTCTTACCTATTCAACAGAGGTTCTTCAACGCCCCGACGGAATCAATAATTGGGTTAGTACCAAATCTATACCTTTCTTTGTATCTGACACTAACCAATAAGATCACCAGACTGAGTATGCAATCGCTGTTGAGAATGAGCTTGGATATAATTGGGAACGTGGAGAGGAGCGAGTGCGCGTAAATTTCAATTGCCATCACTGACTCGTTTACTCACAAACTCTTTTTAGAACATGGTGAATCCATTCACAAACGATGCTGCTTACATTTCAACAAAATGGCTTCTTCGTCTCACTCTCCAACGGGGCCTCCGAGTGCGACATCTCCTTTGTGTCAAACGGATGGGCACAAACACAAAACACTATCTTGCTGTGTTATCCGATGGGTGCTATGTGTGTGATTGTTGTATGGGGCTCAACTTAGGTCTCCCTTGCCGGCACTTCTTCCAGGTTATGTTGAAGATGGAGTCTCTCCAATTCCACATTGGTCTTGTCCGAGCACGGTAGGCTTGCTCACCTTTCGTAAACTAATAACTGACAAACTTTTTCGGTTCGAGATGGTATCAAAACCCATCACTCGACATCAGCCAAGTGCCCTCAGTGTCATTACACGTTGCTCCACGAGCAGGACCCGAGTCACCCAACGATCTCGAAGGTATCAAATCAACAGAACTTATGGGTTCCCTGATGTCAAATCCATTGGATCCGGCCACTCAACAGGAGATTCGTCATACAGAAACCCTCCCGGCTCGTACCATTTTTCATGAGTTACAGGCTCTTATCCGACCACTTGCTGGACATGTACAGACACAGGAGGAGCTAGACTTGGCAAGAGACAAGATTCGTGCTATCCAGTGAGTTGAACTATGCACTTAAAAATATACATACTCAAATGAAGCGGGGCAGACTTGGCGATGCATTTACAGGTCTCCGTGATCCCCATGTCAATAATCCGAAAGGGAGACCTTCCACTGCCCGTTTAACTGGACCATCAGAAGGACGTGCTCGAGGAGGAGGTGCATCCAGGGCCCATCACACAAGTAGATTGCAACGGAATTGCAGCATTTGCCACCAGCCAGGTCACAACCGCTCAACATGCCCCCAACGCTAGATTAGTTAATTATGTAATAAGTAAATGTGCCGGCTACTCCGTCCGTATGAACCAGGTTCTTACGTAGAAAACAAAGGGGTTCACGCGTGAGGGGGGTTCTCACATAGAATTATCCTCCACATATCGAGTTGCTGTCGGAGTTTCATAATTAGGCTTCACAACCGGTTCTAACTAGTAACCGGTTGTGGACATTCCTATCAAATAACCACGTAGCGCGCCTGCGGGCGCAAAGCCCTCTACGAATTTGTTTTTATAAGTAGACAATAACTAACAGAATTTTAATGTAAATGACGATTTGAATCTAATAATTATGACATAGATTCTTCCTAAAGATTGTTGTCACTAGTATCGGAAATTTCTGGAGATACAGATGTCTGACTAGTCGCGGACCAGTGGTGGTTGCTGATGGTACAATAAGCGATTGATCGCCCAGTCACCACAAGTAGTTCCTTGTAAGAAGGTTGCCATCGTCATTGCTCGTCATTGTCGCACAACTGCAAGAGTCCTATAACCAAGGGGGTTTCGGCATTAGAATGCTGGACCAGGGGTTGGGTAGGTAGGTCGGCCATAGGCTGAAAAAAAAAAAAATGGGAACCCTTTATAACATACAGTCATCCACCCACCAATGATATGCCACCATCATTTGATACACTTTTGACCAGCCAATATCTCACTCGATACTACATCGAATTTTGTGAAATAAATTTTAACGTGCACTATAAGTTCGCATCTACCATAGTACAAAATTTGGGCATAATTGAAGCAGTATTGGTACTGCTGTGAAATTTTCAAAATGGACTGTTTTTGGAAATTGCTGCATACAGGCCACAGCCCCAAATGATACACCCATAATTTTGGTTTTTCTTCATGACATGTTGTTCAAACATTCTGAAATTTGGTAGGGTTATAGAATGTAATTTATCTCAAATATTCATGTAGTTTTTATGGCTGAATGTTGTACTCCAAATTATTGGATGCAAATTCTTAGTTTCGGTGTATCATTAGCAGGTGGATGACTGTAGTCCCAAACTGGCTTCTGGAGATGTTTACTATTCCTGCAAGTAAAATATAATTGTATCAGACAATATCTTGGCTATAATTGGATTACATTATACAAATATTGTGATTTTATTATATCCAGCCAATTTACGGCTTCAAATTTCCACAATCTGATCTCTATCTAATCTCTGTATAATCCTGAAACTAGTCTCAATAACACCAACATGGAACGCAACATGATTGAAGAGGTAAGTTGAGTAGAAATTACTTACAACTTACTAATGAGATGGTTAGACTTCAGTTCTGGACACTGATGGGTATGCTGTAAAGCAAAACATGTCAGATGCTCTAAGCAGATGCCTATGCAGCATGGTATTGCACTCAGGATGCAATGGGGTGCTGAAGTGTAAAAAGGTCGGGTGTGAGACTCAATGGGTGAGTATCGGTGTTGCATAAGTTAATCAGTATAACTCATTTATTTTTTAGTACCATCTACAATGTGTTGCATTGGAGATAACCCCACGAAATTGGGTATGCAAAGCCTGTGAGGCATCTGAGGAGGGTAGAGGATCGAAATGATCACGTGGATGATGTCATATTTCCATATATAGATATGTGCCTGATTATGTAGGTAGGTAGGTCAAGCACATAGAGCTTTACAAAAAAATTCGACCCCAGCTACTTTTTTTTAATTCTTGAACCCCCTTGCCTATAACACACCCTTGTACAAAGCCAAAGCTGCCTGGTCAGCAGTAAGCCCATCATCTGTGCTCTCTATGTCCTTGAGGATCTGCGGCTTCATTTTGTTCTCCTCCTCATGTCGCAGTGTAAACATTGTGGGGGGAAAGAAGATGTGTGCACTTATTCCATACAGCATAAGTTTGGATTGGAGGGTGTCCGCGAGGCCTGCATTGATTAGTGAGACTAACTTGCAAGGATGGAGAAGGGGCCAGGGAATCTGTGGTTAGGATGGCGCAGATGACCTGTCGAGAGGACATCGAGAATCTTCGTCAGATAGGTATCAAGTCTATTCTGTATGAATAAGCTACTGTTGAGCGCTGAGCCTTGACACGGTGGCAGCCGGAATGTGGAGAACTTGTGACTTCCACGTCCTATTCACAGAATAAGGGGTTTGGCGCCAAGGTCCCAAGTCACTGTCAATGTCATGCTTGATAACGGTACGTAACCCACTGGATAGATAACATGCCTACTTTGAAAGTGCAGGTTCCCTTTGAGGCCGTACTAAATCTTAGAGCTAATTTCTGAGCCATGAGAAGACTTGCGAAGAACTCACTCAATCAACGCCGCTCCCGTTTCGTCTCTCCAGCACCAATGAAAATCTTTGCTGTGTTTTGCTTTTCACTGCCGTTGCTCGCCCAGGCGCATATTATTGACGGCCAAGGGGTACCGAAAATTAAAAAATTGCACCTGGGGTTCCGATTTTTTTTTAGTAGACTTTCGTTGAACCAACCAATTTCTATATTAGGAAATATGATGTCATCGCCGTGCCATTTCCGCTCCCTGCCTGCCCCTTAACGTCCCACAAGCCTCACAAGACTGTTTTGATGATCTTGATGTATTCTGCATGATTATTGTAATAATTGTGACATGTTCTTCCTCCACAGATCTTACTTTACAGTGTGAGTGTGATCTAATTGTATTCATAATCTTATCTTTATGTACTGTGCCATTTCAATCACACCCAAGGAATGTCTTTTAGGGCTAGGATGGTGCCCACTCTTGAGTTGGGCAGGACAGAACTCA
>KN838990.1:10716-20751 GCA_000827195.1 Laccaria amethystina LaAM-08-1
AAATGCAAGTTCTGGATGCAAGGAACAGAATTCTTGGAGTGGAACACCCAGACACAATTAACACCATGGCAAATCTAGCAGTAACATATCAAAACTTGGGAAAATACAGGGAGGGAGAGAAACTGCAGATCCAAGCTCAGGAAGCACAAAGCAGAGTATTTGAAGAGGAGCATTCCCACAAAATCAAAACCATACCCAATGTTGTACGTGCCCAGGACACTGCAGTTCTTGATAAAAGGAGTATAGTCCCTAAAGAAGAAACCTCAGATTCAGTCCAGGTTGTTTCAAATCCTGCAGTTCAGGCAGTTCTTCCAGATACAATAATCAATCCTGAGAAAAAAGGTATGCTTTTCGTAACTGTTTTTTTGAAGTCCCTCTGATGTTTTTATCCTCAGTCCCTTTTTTCTCTAAACTTGCAAAGAGGTTTTCAAAATTTAAGATAGCACATTCATTTCATAAAGAGAAAGATCTTGATGACAACTTTGCAGGACCTAGTACTTAATTCACCTACAACAGTGATTCCTTGCATTTTCTATGTCACTGATATTCTATCTTGTACTCATGTCTTGATATGCTGTTGAATGAATTTTTTTCTCTCTGATTCATGTAAGCATTTTATGCTTTGCTCTCCTGTACTTCATCTCTGCACTTGAATTGAACCCTCCTCAATCCCTTGATTTTCCTTCTAATGCTGTCACTAATTTCTACTGTGCCTCAAAGCATCTCAGCTTGATGAACTAATGATAAGTACTGCTAATGGAGGTATGTTCTCCATCTGCAACATTGGTGATATGATAGCACATTGAGTTCTGTTTCAAATTGGAGGATGCTCTCAACAAAGCTATCTTCTTTTTATGAAAACACAAAGGATTGATGGCTGACAAATTCAGCCTTATGTTACTAAGCAATTCACACCCTCTGTTTACTGAGCTGCGAAAGTGGTGTTTGCCAGGAACATCACAGGTGCGTCAACAAATAACCCTTTTCCTTCTCAACCACCACCTTCTACATCGACAACTCACCTCCGCTGCGTAACCACCACCACCAACAACTGCCACATCCATCGTTCAGCTGGCCCCAACCACCACTGCTTGCCCCAACAACAACAATGACCTGGCAACGCCATGCCACCAGCCCAATGGATGAACAACGATGATGGATGATGATGACCTGGCGTGTCACATTGTCCAGACGGTGATGATGATGTCATCATCACTATTCACAGGTAAGCAGAATACAATCCCCTCCCCATCTCCTTTTCTCTCACGAGAAGCAGGGGCCATGTCTCTGTTGGTGACATAGCAACCATCAACGGACAGACAAAGACAGACAGTGATGACCTGACACATCACTGGATGTGCCACATCATCCCTCATTATTCCAGGTGAGCAGTGTTCCCTTTCCCTGCTCCTTTTTTCCACAAGAAGCAGGGGTCGCTGTCGCCAATGTGGCAATTACAGGTGAGCACCAGCATCCCCCCCCCCATTTTTTTTTTCATACCAGATGCAGGGGCCATGTTGCGTCGTCGATGTAACAACCATACAACACACAACAAATGACAAGCAACCACACAACAAATGATGATGCACAACAACCATAATCATTGCTGTTGTCATCATAGTGAGTCCCCTTCATCCCACCTCTTCCCTTGTGGTCACCCATCTAACATTTCATCACCACCAGACAAAGAGCAGTGGCCACAGCCACATCACCCCTCCCCAGCGGCAACCGACCATGATCACGACCACAAGAACCACCCACGACAAACAACTATGATGCGACAACACGACCATGCAACATCCACGGGACAAAATGACCATAATCGTGGACTACAACATGATGGATGTGACATCACAGAGGCACAACGACGACACCACAGCAACACAACCACCAGCTGATGCAACCACATGACTATGACTCGATGTGACCTGACCACAACAACGGGACTCTTTCGCCTCATCCCCATGTGCTTTACCTGAATGTACTTTGTAATTAGTTACTTATTGTAGTTGCTAATTCTATCAATGTCTTTAGTTTTTCAAACAACCAACTATTCTGAGTACTTAAGATTCCATGGAAGATGTAGTAGTAATTTATAATGACATGTAAAGACAAAAATCAAAATGTACATGGGAGGTGTAACTTGGATGATTGGGATGAAACATCTGTACCAGAGCTAGGATTAAGCATGCATACTAGGGGATCCAGGGGGCTTGCCCCCGGCAAGCTGTGACCAGTGCTGGAGGAATGGCCAAGCACCATGCTGTAGGCATGGGTCTAAAGCTTGTCTATATATGAATACACAAAGGATTGATGGCTGACAAATTCAGCTTTAATGTTACTTAATCGTTAGATAATCAATCATGTAAGCAACCATCCTCTCTTTCACTGAGATGCATGAGTGGTATTTGCTGGGAACATAACATGTGCATCATCAACTAACAAACCTGTTCTTTCTCAACCACCACCATCATCTATGGTGACCACCTACCTGTGGTACATCACCACAGCCACCAACAATCACCACCTTGCACAATGATTGTTAGACCACCCACAAACACCATGGCACACACCAACAACACCAGTAATGATGAAAACGATGCTGTGACACCATGTCACCAGCCACAGCAACCAGACCAGAGGGCTGCCACAAGGTCAGCAACCCCCATAACCCTTTTCAACTGACAAAACCCACCCACCCAGCTGCTGTCACCCACATCACACACCAACCAACCATTGCCACATCACCCCATCCCGTATGCTGTTTCCTCAACAAATGTTAAAGACGACTGGGAATGTCAATGAATGTGCCCAATCATCACTATTCATCAAGGCGAGCAACTTGACCCCTCCCCCTCTTCTGTTTTAACATGGGAATCAGGAGCCACATTGCTGTGGGCAATGTACCAACCAACAACAGACAACATATGACCACTGGGCACATCCATTGACATGCCACATCACCGTCCACAATTGTTTAGGTGAGTATAGACTCCCCTCCCCCATTTTTAAAAAAAATACCAGATGTAGGGGCCACATTGTGTCAGCACCATAGCAAACATATGACACAAATCAATGGGGACAAATGACGAGCCACCAGAACAACAAATGACAATGCACAATGACAATAATCATTGTCATTGTCATTGTAATGAGTCCTCTCCATCCCACCTCTTCCTTTGCTCACCCAACTAAAATCCCACCACCACCAGACAAACAATGGTAGCCATGGTCATGTCACCCCTCCCCAGCAACAACTGACCATGACCACCACCAATTATGACTGACCATGAAAAACAACAATATGACGACGTGGCCATGCAACAACCACAATGAGTTATGACGGACACAATACCACAGTGGCACAATGATGCCTCCATGACCACAACTACACACAATGGTGCAACAACCACAAGACCATGACGCAACGTGACCTCAACCATGTGACACCAAGGCCCTTTCCCTCCATCCCTATATATAATATGCCTGCTCATGTGCTTCACCTGTAATCTACTTTTAGTTTGTTACTTATAGTTGTTGTTAATTCTATCAATATATATCCTTTAATTTTTCAAACAACAAACTTTTTTTAAGTGTGGACTTATCTTACATCTACAGATAAAGAGAGGTAACTTTGATGATTGGGGTAAAAAATGTGTACCAGAACTAGGATTCATGTACCAGAGGGTCCAAGGGGCTTGCCCCCAGCAAGCTGTGACCAGTGGCTGTGCCACAGGCACAGGTCTAAAGCTTGTAATAATGATTGCAATAGCTGGTTGGTTATGTAATCATAATTGTTGTTGGTTATATAATGGGTGCTCATACAGATTTTAGGGCTTCATTGCTCACTATCAGCATCCATGAACCATGGCAAATATCCTAATAAACCTCATGCATGGATGGGGAAATATCATAATGAATTTGGACCACAAAATTTCCTGGATGCAAACGAACATGACAGCTGTTCAAGAGGAGAACATGAACAAATACACATGTCTTTTTCATGCATTTAGAAACCAGCTGACAATGGTGAATAGCTAGTGCATCTGTAAAACACAACCCAATATTTACAAGAAGGCATATAACCTTTTGGCCAATTACTGACAGGTGAAAGTTGAGCATTGCATCTACCATCTCAGAAAAATCTCTGTCACTGGGAAAAGACTGCAATAGATAAGAGTCTGCAACTGTTGGTGCTTGTACTGTAAAGTTGTTGAGTTGCAGGCTTCTGTTGGCTCCATGGGGTATGCAGAAATTTGTTTATGGACATGAACATGTTTTTAGGTGCTACATAGGATGGGGAATTCAAATCAGAAGTCAGTTCATTGCTGAAGTCTCTGGTTGAAATTTTTATGGCCACTTTTGTGTTTTATGAGAAGAAAATTTACCCCTTATTTTTTCAACAAATTTTGACTTCCTTCATCATTCTGCACACTGTTCAAAAAAAAAGAAACATCTGGTTTTGATGCCCCTCTCCCCCAAATTTCCTTATAAGGTAACTCAAGAAATACCCAACAAATTTGTTGATTTCAACCACCACCTCATTGACAACATTGCCTTTTGCATTGCTCATACTCCTTTTCTACCACTCTTGCCACAGCTCAAGAAGAAAGAACTCCTTCCAGATTGAAGTTAAGTCTGACTTTGAGTGTTGTATCTTAATGTTCACTCCACTGAGATGTTTTAAATAAGGGCCTGTTCAGAAACCAGAATCTGATCAATTCTTTTCAGATTCCCTGCATTGTGACTTTAGGAAAGCCATCATATTTACGGACCTCTCTGAATGAGTCAATATTGATCCCTGTTGTGACCCTTGTTGTCCTTTGCCTTCCCATTGTTGCAGCCAATAGGGTGGTTCAAAGTTGAGTTGCCATTGCATTCGCAGGCTGCCTTCTAGCATTTGATAACAGGGATTTTCAAATTCCACTGTGACTTCTGTGTGACCCGTCATGTCGAAAACATCCTCCAACAAAGACGCGTTCCATTTCCCTGCTTCACACACACTTTTATTTACTTCGTGTTAATCTCCTTTATACCCATTATGGCTATTCCCAGTCTGAATCAGCAGTGTTGGCTTGTTGTGAATTCTCACCCTCACCCATTTGACCATCCTTTCTCATAGAATTACACAATTAATAGACTCAAATTTCTCTGTAGTGTTTGACATAAGTGTGCATCTCTGTTAATAAAAATCTTTGTGATGCTCTGCTCAGTTTTGATTATTCAATGTGGACAACATGCCGTCAAAGCACCAAATCCTGCTATATCTAGCCTTCTGAGCTTGTTTCCTTCTCAAATAAAAATTAGATTCACATTAAAATTATTTGTTTACATTCTCCCAAATATTTTCAGAGGCCAGTGTCGACCACATGTGAAGCTAGAGGCTGATTTTCAACTAGGCATATGATAGTATGTGACGGAGCGGAGGTTAAAACTATCTTATATAATTCCCATCAAATGCTAGAAGGCGGCCTGCGAATGCAACGGCAACTCAACTTTGAACCACCCTAATGAGGAGCACAGCAGTTCACTTCCTTTGCCACTCTCCCTTTTGTTTAGTTCATGTTGATACCACTGTACATTATGTAGATCTATATTAATAACACTTATAATTTCTCCTTCCCTCAGTGATTTTGAGGAAGAATGGTGATGAGAAGATGATGGTGAACATTGATCACAATGACAAGGGATCATGGAGACACCATGTCACTCATGGTCATCGCCAAGTTCTGCCAGTTGCCATGCTGTCAATAAAATCACGAGTGTGGTCATGTGTGTCACAAGAATTTACAAAGAATTGGATCAGATTCTGGTTGCTGAACAGGCCCTAAGAATTTGAGGACATCTTGATTCTGGAAAATCCAGAATCCAAAATCCAGTTTCCGGTTCTCGCACCTTACATCGAGAATCAATGCTTTTAGTTGTCTCTCAACTAGTCGATTGATACCTCAATAGCTGTAACATGTTTGTGCTGTGGCAAACAGTCACAAAGCACCATGGGACTTACCCATGGGTGTACTTGGGGTATACCCTTACCCTCACTCAAACGTAAGGGTTTATGTGGGGTCAGACATTCCATACCCTGACCCCTACCCTTACCCTTCTACCCCTGGGGTTTCTAAAACCCTTGCTCAACACTATTAGTCACTGCTACTTTTGTACAGAAAAGTTCACATTTTTCTTATCTGTCTGGTAAAAATGTTCCTTTTCACAAGCTGATAAAAACTACCAGACCAATTTTCATTTACTTCAAAACTGACAGAGGTAAAAATTATCAAAAACCTTGATTTGGCCGCTTACTAATATTATTACCATATATGGCATATAATTTCTATATTTGGATAGCTCCAGTCAGGGTTTACCAAGCAGCCCATCCCTAACCAGCCTTAAATGGTAGCTCAAGACTCCAAATAAGAGTGTAAAGAACATTTATAACTGCATAAAACAACTTTTTGGGCAAAACAATGTGTGGGGAACAATTTTCACCTTGAAAGAAGGCCAAAAAAATTTGAAATATTTTTCCCAACCAGATTGGCCACTGCACAAAAGTAGTGATGACTAAGTCTGGTGCACCATATTGCTGTTGTTGATGTTGTTGATGTGGATCTGCCAGAAATCCACACCATCAGCTTGGTTAAAAGCAACATGACCCCTACAAAAAACCGGTCACATGATGATTTCCCTCACATGAATCACACATCTTATCTAAACAATAGAACGGCAAGCTGCAGAGCTTGCCAGTTTGTAGAAACTTATCAAAATAATCATAAAACTTTAAAGAAATTACATACAATGCTAATAAATGTTGGATTACAGTCAGATCACTTGATAACAACAAGGTGGCTGTGCTTCAAGGGTATTACAACAAAGTGTGCCCTAATATTATATAATCTGCTGTGGTGCAATGGTCTAACATGCTGCCTTACATGTTTATGTGTGTTGTGCTGGATCCCAGTAGCTGTGTGTTCAATTCTCAGTAAATGCTGAAATATTTTCATAGCCTTATTTGGTATATTGAAAATATTTTTCCACCTTCCTTTTCATACTGTGTGACCACTTTCCTTCACCTTATAAGTATGAAACCAGCCTGGTTTGAGAATACATGGTGAAAATTAACTGAATTTTGTCATACAATGACAATGCCAAATGATTTTGGAATAAAAGAGGCAAATCAGTATTATTTTTACTTTATATTGTATTTCCCAAGGTCAGAAGTTTCTTTCCAAGTTTACCATGAACCCAAGTCGATACCAGCGTTGTTTTGATGATAAGGAT
The DNA here is from genome assembly GCA_000827195.1 of Laccaria amethystina LaAM-08-1. NCBI lineage: Eukaryota > Fungi > Basidiomycota > Agaricomycetes > Agaricales > Hydnangiaceae > Laccaria > Laccaria amethystina. Next base: position 17,992 of record KN838990.1, read on the forward strand.
AAATAATATTAAAACACATGAAATAACACATGATGATGAGTTCATGGGATTTGTTTTTTTGTAGGGGTCATATTGCACCCAAGGGGTATCCAGGGTCTGAATGCCGGACCAGGGGTTGGGTGGTTGGTTCAGCCATCAGGCCGCTAAATTTTTTTGGGCAAAAAATGGCTTAGAAGCACCCCACAAGCCACTAAGCCATGTTTCATGCTGCAAAACAGAAGAAAAGGAGCAACAATTGAGATATATGCACAGATAAAATTATGATGATGATTACATCACGGTCATGCTGTAGTACTTTATAACTTGCCTTTAATATTGTAGTATCATCTCTAATGTGTTGCACTTGAGTAGGCACAGAGAAATTGGGCTTGCGAGGCTTGTGGAATGTCAAGGGGAGGGTGGGGAAGGAACATAGCACGGCGATGACATCATATTTCCTAATATAGACCTGTGCCTGATTACATTGGCCGGTTGGTTCAACGAAAGTCTACTAAAAATAAATTGGAACCCCCTTGATTGCATCTGTTATCTCCTCTTATCAGCTTGCAGAGCAGATGATATTTAAGATTCTAACTGTTCCACTTACTGTGTCAGCTGTGCAAAATGTGCCGCCGCTCACGATAGTGCCACGAGCATTTTGAAAACCTTGCGCTTCGCTCATTCTGAGTGGTGGAAGATGATCATAAGTCGGGAAGGGAAAGAAAGGGGAATGCTCGGACGCCAGACCCCGAATCACACAAAGGAGTGCCTGGGCTTTCATCTTTCTCGTTCTTTGGCAGATTACCCTCTTGGAAGGATCGACTTGATGCTCTAGCATGCTAGTTCTGTATGGCATGTACAATGTTCACGACAAGGGGATGGGATCAGCTGGTGGTGAAGGTGCCTATTGTCATGGGCAGCCTGCAGTGCTCCACAGCTGCACTTCACGTTTTCCCTATACGAGTTTGTATCACAGCGAAGATCTCTGAAGAATGTCCTGGAAATGAAGGTGCGGAGTGTACTCCCTGGACGCAAGCCTCAGCTGACATTCTTTTACGTAGTGGTCGGTGTCAAGTCTCAGCCCCCGAAACCAGAACATGGTTGCAAGAGTCTCCATGTCTCTTTTTTGTCTAAACAGCCCTTCCTGTGGGCCCATCCCTCGAAGTGAGTGACGGGATCATCGAGGCTACAGCATTTGAAGGCACAGAGTTCGCCTTCGTTTGAACATCCGTTTTCATACCTGCAACTCTTTTCCAAGGACGGAGGTGCTGCGTGTAGCCCAGCGGGTCGTGTTCAAGTGCCGATATATTTGCTTCGTCGAGTCCTCGCATTGGCCTTGAAGTTGGTGAGAATGTCAAGTGAGTTCATATTCTTTCCTATTCCTAACTGGCGCTAGCTAACGACTGTTTACGCAGCTGGCTCTATTGAAATCTTAGTGTACCCTCTCGCACACCCACTTCCTTATCCCTAAACCGACCAACAATGAAACCCTAACCCTCAGCAATATCTTCGTGCCCCAACCCTCAGCAGCGGCAACACGCCTCCTACCGCCCAATCCTAACTTCCCCTCTACTGCCTATTCTTGACTGCAGAACCCAACTACCTTGTTGACCCTTTCACTGCCTTCCTGGATTATATCGATCATTGGGAAGACCTTTCAGACACCACGTTTGCATGGCCTCCTCGTTTCAGTGCATTGTAAAAGTGACAGAGTCATGATCTAAGACGAGGCTCTCATCTTGTTGAATGTCCATGAGTGCATATCGTTGACAAGGACCGGACGAATCTTTTTCAATGGGGAGAAAGGAGGGTGATTGTTGAACTGCAAGGGTAGAGCGCTGAAAGCCCACAGTCCACCATTCGATCAGCCAGTTTTTCTTCAAATTGGCTCTCCTGATACCAAGGGTCAAGGTGAATTTGCCTCATTTCCCTTGTGGTGCCGAAGATTCGACGCCTCAGTTTGCATCGACATGTGGAAAAGAAGAAGCTTGAAACGATCAAAGGGGTAGTGGACCACATTAAATTCATCGCCGTTGCATGTGTACCCAGGAAGGGCGAATTGGCGCTTTGTAGAGAGGAGAGGAGAGGCGAAGTTTTCGTCGAGTCTGATGCAACACAGTGTCGATTGTGTGGAAGTTTGTTGAGCCAGATGTCATGGGGCAGTGCTGCTGCAGGCCGGACCATAGAAGACTGTTTTGGGGGATGTTCGCGTATGCAGAGGAGTTGCCGGAGGGGTTCCAGTCAGGGTACATTCATGGACACAAGCGACCCCGACCGAATGCAATCCAAAGATTAGCGATTAGTCTGGCTGAACTGCGGTCCCATCACACCCAGCCCATTTCATCCCTTCCAATCAACCCAACTATGAGTTAAACTCTTGTTGGCAACGCTCTCATACACACCACTAGTGTTTAAAGGTCCGGTCCATAGGACCGAAAAAAAGACCGAAACTGGACTGAACAGGACCGATTGGGACCGGACCAGTGGTCTATTTATGGACCGGTCTTTTGCAGTCCGGTTGCTGGTCTTTCTTTTTTTTAAATATTGTAGGACCGCAAAAAGACCGGTTTAAATCGGTTGCAACCGGTTAAGCATCACAAGCATTACACAGCTTTGTAACGACGATTATTACCTTTAATTTGACCCTTTGTTCATCAAAAACGGTCAAGAATTGAGAAAGATATGACTAAATATCTTTTTTTTACAAGCTTTTTATTCATAAAACTTGTACCCAAATGATTTTGATTATAACTCACTCATATTTTAATCATTTTGATTCAT
>KN838991.1:0-14083 GCA_000827195.1 Laccaria amethystina LaAM-08-1
TAAAAACCCATACCCTTGTGTACGGGTATGGGTTTTGACGGGTATGGGCACGGGTTGTTGTGAAAAACCCCAGGGTACCCCGTGACATTCCCTAGCCTCAGCCTCAGCAGAATTGGGATCTTGAAGTTGGAAATCGCCTGATCAGGGAACAGCGTGATTATGATGCAGAAGAGCAGACCCGCCTTGCCAATGAACACATTCCAAAGCTAAATGAGGAACAGCGGAAAGCCTTTGATGAAATAGTTGAAGCAGTCAACACCAAGTCTGGACAGACCTTTTTTCTTCATGGTCCTGGGGGCACTGGAAAGACCTACATTTACAATACTCTCTGCTACTTCCTGCGTGGCCAACACAAAATTATTATCTGTGTTGCATCTTCAGGGATTGCTGCTCTCCTCATTATTGGTGGCCGCACCTCTCACTCATGCTTCAAAATTCCTATCAACATTGATGAGCTTTCCAGCTGTCTATTTGGCAAAAATTCTGATCTGGCAGAACTCATCAGATTGGCAGATCTTATTGTCTGGGATGAGGCTCCAATGCAGCATCGGCATATTCATGAGGCTGTTGATCGTACTTTCCGTGATGTGAGGGGCTCTGACAAGCCATTTGGAGGCCTGTCTGTTGTCTTTGGAGGAGACTTTCAACAGATCCTTCCCGTCATTGTCAAAGGGTCACGAGCTCAGATTGTCAATGCATGCATGCAGTGGTCCACTCTTTGGCACTCCATGAAGGTGTTTCACCTGACTCAAAACATGTGACTCAATGTTGATGATGCTCAGGAGAGAGATTTTGCACAGTGGCAGATTGACATTGGGCATGGCCGGCATACAAATGAGTCAGATGATGTATCTTTGCCAGAATCATTCAAATGTGCAGAAAACACTGTTCAATCTCTGATTGATACCATCTATCCTGGAATTGATCTACTCCCTCATCCTGAAGATCACTATTTCTCTGAACGCACTATTCTCTCAAGTCGCAATGATGATGTTGATGACCTTAACCATGCTATCCTCAATCGCTTTCCCGGTGAAGTTAAAGTGTTCCAAAGTGCTGACTCCATTGAAGATAATGAGGGACATGGAGAAGATGGTATCCTGATGTACCCAGTGGAATATCTTAACAGCATTAACTGCTCTGGGTTACCTCTTGCCAAGCTTGCTCTGAAGATTGGCTGTCCTATCATGGTGCTGCGAAATATCAATCCAGGAGAGGGGGTTTGCAATGGATCACGTGGTATTTTAACACGTGCAACATCACGAGTTCTGGAGGTTCGACTTCTCACTGGAGAACATGCTGGAGAACTGATGTTTATTCCTCAGATGGGAATCATTCCTAATGAGACCCAAGTTCCATTCAAATTCCGACGTGTACAATTTCCAGTTCGACTCTGTTTTGCTATGACTATCAACAAGTCACAAGGCCAATCTGTGAATCATGTGGGGATAGATGCCCGATCTGCAGTGTTCACTCATGGGCAGTTCTATGTGGCAATTTCACGAGTAACTTCTGTTCATAACATCAAGATAATTTGGGATGATCAACTTCCAAATCCTGTAACTAAAAATATTGTATATCCTGAAGTTCTTCTTAACTAATTTTAATTTTTACCACGATTTTTGTACATGTACTTCAAGACCTGTAAATAGATGTATGTGAAGTGATATTGGTTATACAGAGATTAGAATAAATATGTGTATGAAAGAAGTGTCACTTTGATGATTTGGATGGAACATGAGCACCAGAACTGAGATTAAACATGTGTACCAGAACTGGGATTAAACATGTGTACCAGGGGGTCCAGGGGGCGTAGCCAAAAGCAAGCTGTGACCAAGCACCGGAGGCATGGCTGAGCGTTAGCGAGTGCCGCGCCGTAGGTGCGGGTGTAAAGCTTGTCCAATACTATTATAAGGCATCACGGATTTTTCCGACAAAGCTCTCAACCTTTGTCACTTCATGCACCTTTACATAACCTGCGTCTGCGAGTTGTTCTTGGAAGCCAGTCGCATCGCCTAGGTCGCTTTGGTTCGCAAATGCCAGGTGCGTGTTTTTTTGTTAGCAGTGTGGTTACTCGACCCAGTGAGATTCCAGGATTGCTTTTTCCCCTCGGTGACTCTTGGCAAACTTATCGCAAACGTCGGGCGGGTCGTGATCATGGCACCTCTGTTCAGCACGCTACGTTATCCCCCTCGTACGTGGGGTTGCCAAGCCCTGTTGTCACCACACTTGGACTGGAAGCTATCAGCCTTACTACTCGCCACCTTCGCGGAAGATAAAAGCTGACTCGGAATCTCACAGGGCCATGAGGCAACCATGTATAGAACCTTGCTGACCCTTCCCGAGCCTGCATGTGAACACGTGCAATACGACCCCTACGAAAAAACAAATCACATGAGCTCGCCATCACATGTTACCTCACGTGCGTTATATACTGTTACCATCAGCAAAAGCAACATTATGCTGGTATTGACTTGAGGTCGCGCTAAACTGGGGCAAAAAAATGTTGGGCTTGGGAAGATAATACAATGTAAAATACTTAGAAGATGGTCATCAAATTTAAAGGTTTTCAGAAAAATGTAAATGAATATATACTAGAATTTTGAAGTATATAAATGAATTTAACACCAATTTTTACAGTCCAGGGCAAGGTCTTCAGTCCAATTCTTTGCTAAAACACTGTAAACCTTTTCTAAAAAATACAGAGTGAATTAAATTGTTTCCACTAAGTGGTAAAGCAAAAATACTAAAAATTTGAAGTAAATAAACGAATTTAACACCAATTTTTATAGTCCAGAGCAAGGTCTTCAGCCGGATTCTTTGCTAAAACACAGTAAAATCAATCTAAACCTCTTTAAAAAAATGAGGAGTGAATTAAAATGTTTTAAGTAAGTGATAAAGCTAAAATACTAATACTTTCCTGATTTTTTCTGAATTTAATGTCTAATTAATGCCATTTTTAATCATCCAGAAGGCTTAATGTTAAGTAAAAAATAAAAGAAGAATGTAAGGCAAAATGAAATACCAATAGGAAGCAAAAAGTAACCAAAAACACATAGGAAAGCGATGAAAACAAAATTTAAAGCCCCACAAAAAGATTACATACACCAAGAATCGAACACTGAAATCGGCCCAACTCATGACAATTCAACCTATCAAACATACATAATATCCATTAGACCACTTGACCCATGCAGATGTACACGATTAATAAAATAAAAGAAGCTAGGAGGCCTCACGTGCGCTTTATTTCTTTTTCGGGAAAGTCAGTGTGGGGGAGAGGTGGGTCAGTTTGCTAAACACGTGATTCACGTGAGGAAGAATATCAGGTGATCTTGTTTTTTGTAGGGGTCGTATTGCTTTTAACCCCAACCATGACCTCATGGCGCTTGAATGCAGGACGACCTGGTAGTGACTTGTCGATTAGCTTATTCAACTCCCCAGAGTTCTTGAAAGAGAGCCCTAGGGTGTCAACGATCTGAAGTACATTCAATGGTGAGCGCTTTCGTTATCTGTTCATGAAAAGCAGCTCACCCCTTCAATCGCCATAAGTTCATTGAAGGCCGTTGAACTAGGACCTCTCAACTTGGCCCACCGCGCGATCTCCCACTCCATTTGCGATGAAAATGGTGCGAAACGACTATTGTCACTGCCAACGGCCGCAGAGTATTGCGTGTTTTGATCGATGCCCTGCCGCGAATGCACCGCACCAGCTGAATTTCCTGGAAACCGAACGATGAATGATAAGAATGAGTCGGATTTGTCGGATATCATACACGACTTTGTGCCTTGGCATCGGACGATGACTGGAATTTGAAATTCCTTTTGTTTACCAGAAAATAAGATCATCATACGACCATCGGACTACTCCGACGTTACCTCTCTCTGTTTTTTACCCCCATTTTCCCCCTCTCAGGCTCTCTTCCCTCCCTTCATCTCTCCAAATTTCCATCGTAATTATAATGCCAACTAAATCCTCCCCAGCCTCTAGACAAGCCACTGGAGCGACAGCTCAAGAGAAGCGGCGACAGACGCTCGAAAGGAAGAAACTTCAGGATCAAGCCCAGCTACGTGCTCTTGAATCAGCTGGCAAACGTATGTTCTCCTCGCTTTCTCTGTTGTAGCTTTCTAACAACATGTTTCAGAGCAACGAGCCGCTTTAACGAAAGCCTTGGGAAATGCAGGTAGTGACCTTTGCCTCCGTCATCGCATATCCCTCAAATTTTTTATAGCATGGATCGGTGCCGCACCTGTTGGATCCCAGAAACGGCCCAGGTCTCCGAACGGCCCTCAAGCTGGGGAACCGACCAAGAAAGCAAAACATTAGTATTGATTCCCTTGTATACTACGTGCCACGTAACACGAATTCAGGTTCACCTGATACAAACTCCAAGTCGACGGTAACGCCTCAAAGGCCACTCGCCAAGGTGCAACCCCATTGTAAGTTGTCTTTGAGTGGTACTTACACGTATTTCTAACGCAGACAGCATCTGCTCGTCGCCACCTGCCCAACAAGGAGAACGTTCTGGATGACGCCCACGTGTTGCCTCCAAGGCTCTCTGCATCTAAACGGCTCAACAAGCGTAAGAGTTTTGCGATACAACGTTTTTGTGGTACTCATCCGCTACTAGCAGCTGCAATATATCGGCGTATCAGTGTTGGCAACTCTGACGAGGAGCCACCTGAAGAAGATGAACAGGAGGATATTGATGCCCAAGATCTCGACGACAAAGATGATGAAGATGGGAACCAACGTGGCCATGAAGATGAGGACGAAGAGGGCAGCCAACGTGACTTCGAAGGACTTGACCCTGATACCTTGAAGCGCAAGTTTGCAAATGAGGTAGGTTCATTTACGCAACTTTTACAGTTGGTGACAAATCTTCAGCGTGTTCAATGGGGCCGTGAGTATGGTGCTCAAGACGACGATGAGGCCGATGGGCAGGATGATGATGACAATCATCCCAACTTCAACCGTGTTGACGAACACCTCGACTTTGGTGGCGATGAGGAGGAGGAGGAGGAAGAGGAAGAGGAGCAGAAAACTAGAGCTCGAAAGGTATGATTTTTCCCCAGCACTTATAACTTACTCCTAAAATTAATCTAACAGAAGATCGGCAAACGTGGCTTGGAGCGCCGTGCTGAGGTAAGACCTCATGATTTATTCTCAGTGCCCTGTCATGAGTACTCTACAGCAACCCACCTGGAAAGCCCCGGCCACTGTTGTTAACGATGGTGGCGAAGAGGTATGCATTTGTTTCAAAGCAAATAGCCAATACAGGCTAACGATCTTTCCAGCCTTTTGACAGCGCCAACTCGGACGACGATATCGATGACGAAGACGCAGATCAGGAACAGGTTGAGAATGTGGACCCCAATGCCAATTGGGAACATGCTCGCTACGTTCCTGCAGCTCCGGGTGCCCGCTTGATCAGCATTCGCGTCCAGCCCCCCGCTCTTCGGCAAATCATCAGAGCTGCAATCCGTCGAGTTATCGGTGACGCGATCTTTGATCATGCCTACCCATCTGCTAGTGACGAACTGACTTACTACCGAAAGACCCTTCGCTCCTGTGCACGGAAGTTGAAGTATGATGATTATGCAGAACGGTTCAAAACAGATCTTCAATTTGGCATAATCGTCGCTCGTCTTGTACGTTTTTTTTTGTTTCATGTCAGCTCTAACGTTCAATCAAATAGCTAAATGGACGGCTCTCGAAGTATCGCAGCTCTGTCAGGAACCAGGCCGCAGGGAAGGTTGAGGGTTTCTACCAACTTATCGAGGGACAGGAATGCAAGGAGCAAGTGACAGCTTTGTGTGACGATACATCATACATCTTCCCCACAAAAGTGCGTATACCACATGGCTCCATGTCCTCGACTTTGATGCAACCCTCCAACAGGATGGCGAGATCGTTTCTAACAAGCCCTTCCATCACCCTGCACTGATATCTATGCTGCGTGATGTGTACTTTGCTGGTACTCGTGGATCCTATGCTGAGCGCTATAGTGCGCGTTTTGGCTCCTCAATTACAGAGGGTCCACGAAAATGCGAACGCGAACTCCCTGCCCCAATGGTTGCTTTGGCTGCCACTGCCGTGAGTGAATACTTCCCACCATTATCAAAAGCTTACTCATAGTCATGCCTGTTTGAAGGTTCACTCATCGCTCGATGATTACAGCTCTGGCATTTGTCAGAAAACTGAGTTCATGGCCGACCTCTACGAGGATGTATACCTGGGCCACATGACCTTCCTCAACAACATCAAGACCGAAAGTCCAGATAGATACCACCGACTCATGGCAAACCTCTTCAATCTCGCTTCGTGAGCCTTCGCTACTTACCCTTACAACCAAGAGAACTAATCAAATTTTTAGGGCTGTAGCTACACGTCGTTCTACCAAGCTCACCAATAATGCTATGGCTCTGCTTAATCTTGCAGATATGGAGGTTTAGGCCTCTTTCATCCACTCCGCTCCCTAATTTACTCCTTTCTTATACTTCTCCCTCACACCCCTCTTTTTTGTCCAATGGTCCTATCCTTGATAATGCTTTTCTTATTATCTTACTACAACGTACCAACCCTTTTTAATCCGTAATACGTGCCATTCTCTCTAATCTTCATAACCAGTTCTTTGCTCCCCTACTTTCCATTTGTTCTCTTGACCGTCATGTTTCTCTGCCCGTTATCGTTTGTTTCCTTTGATGAGTTATCTCCATGTCGTTACACAATACATCATTATTATGTTTCAGCTTGAATTTGCGAGGCTGCCCACAAAGCTATCTGTAGTAGGCTAGGGATATTGTGCTCCGCATTGAGTGGAAGGTGCGTGGAGTAAGCAAAATTATGCACAATTATCAGGCCATGGATTTATTTCACTCAATTGTGCTTGCTTCCGTTGAAGGCGAAAATTCGGTTAATTGTGCATAATAAACATATCTTCTGCATCATTTACGTCGATTCTGCTCAAATTTAAAACCCATCTTTTCCTGATGATGTATAGAACCTTGATGACCCTTCCCCAGCCTGCATGTGCCCCCGCCATCACCACCAACATTGTTCGTTGAGAATAAGTCCTTGAAAGTCCGATTCGCGGTACGTCCCTTACGTTCTGTGCTGCCCGCAAATACACGCTTCCCTCTCACTTTTCGACCCCCAGAAACACCAACAGGGCCCTTCCCTAAACGCATACATCTACATCCAGCGTAAACAGTCAGATACGCCCGAACCCATCTCCAACAGGCATAGTTCCGGTCCATGAAACTGACTCACTTCCCGCTGAGCTTCCTAGACGTTGGGTGAGTCTATTTATCACGCAAATGTCGTCATATTCCTACAACGACATAAATGACATACAAGAGTTGCTGTCCAGGAGGATTCTCATTATACATCCTATCCAAGAACCCAAACGCCTACGGCGTCCCCGTCTCAAGGGGCGGGCACAGTTTCCTCATCGAAAAAGACCTCCAACTCCATCTCGACCTCCACCTAGCAGACATAACCACATGCCAACTAGGCGCATACCAACACCCAAATCTACAATCCCTCCCTTCCAGCTTCATAACCTACACCTTCGACTTGGTCCTCCTGAACGGGCACCCCCTACGCACACCTGAGCCAGACCGGTTAGCGCCGCTCAACAACATCAGCGACCGACTGCTCATATCCCAATTAATCATCGGGGTGCAAAGCGTCTCCCCATTCGGAACGATTGTGATCAAGCCCTGGAAACCCGACAAGCCAATCACCGCCAAGAGCCTCTACCTCTTCGACTCGATCTGATGTGAACTATTAACCTCAATGGTGCTTTGCCTTCAAACCACAGACACTTACATCTCTATAGGAATATCTGAAGATACGGAAAGATGAGGTGATGGCGTTGTTGCTGGCTACGACTGACCAGCGCAGTAGGCTGGAATGAGGGACTTAGAGAGCGAGGAATCGAGGCTGTTCGGGCAATAAACCGATTCGATTCGATTCGATTCGACAGCACGAAGTGGATCGAAGTCAGCACATTGCACCACTTCGCTTCGATTCGATTCGCTTCGCGGCAACACTAGTGTGGAGGAGACATTTTCGGTTTCTGGCGAATTAAAAGATTAGTAAGTATGTGTCATCGGTGGAAGATGGAAGATAGCAGAGAGAAGGGAGGAGGGGAGAATGACTGGGACGGAAAAGGGCGTACACTTTGCGGAGGGCCGTGACGAGCGCTGTTTGTTGGTCTACGTGTTGTAGGCAGTCCTAAGCAAGCAGGGCGGTCGTGAGTGAGGTGATAGAAACTAGGAAGGATATGTAAGCATCTCTACTTACTTTCCCCAGAACATGACACACCGTGGGCCGTAAGTATATGACATTCCGCAGGCTTGTAACTGCTCCTGGTCAACCGTAATGTAAGACAGCATATATATTTCGTTAACCTTTCTGTAACAGAACGATGTGAATAATTTTAATATAAGTACAACAGCTTCTGTCATGATGGTAATAAACGGGAATCGGGTGGGCGTTCAACGGGAGACGGGATATGATAATTGCTTGTACTATACATAGGGATTGGGCTACTTGGGTGGTGTACGCGTGGTGACGGAATGTCAGGAATAAGGGTCACGTAGAGGCAGCTCCAAGTAATTACTGCAAGGGCTTGGCTCGGATCTATAGGATTCAAATTCAGACTTGTGCTCGACTTGACCCGCCACCAAGGACGGAGTGGGCCATCTACGACAAGGTTATCGAGCAGCTCTGAGCTTCAGTGGAAGAGAACGGCCGAACAACCACACGGCTGGGCGGAACCGAAGAGACGATTGCTGTGTGGGAGGTTTGCCTGCGGCCACTGGCGAAGGGGTGATACTGAATTCACAAGCCTAATACTGGTAGTATCTCCGTGAGCCGGTGTAGGAAGGGCTGCAAGTGGCCGAGTTGTGCGAGTCACGGTTACAGGGAAAGACGGAGCGATCACCGAAGTCAAGAGAGCTGGTGTTTGCATTGGTGTTGTAGAACCAGAACCTGAATAACGAAGAAGGGTGGTCAGCTGGGCAAAAGATCAAATAGGTGTAGGGTGACAAGGGTATTCGGAAACCAGAGAAGGAAGAGGGGAGAAGAGTATGAAAAAGCACGAAGAGGCAAGTCGCAAGGGCGACGACTTACCAAAGGAGAAATGACAGTTATCCTCACTCTCCAGCTCTCCGGCTCACGCTCCTACTTCTTCCACTTGTACGACGCGAATCAGGCAGACGGCTGTGATCTAGTGTGGCTCGTGGAGCTTTTCTGGAGCGTATTGGCCCCGCCGGGCTGGGTGTCGGCAAAGATGCCAGCCACGTCACTGCAATGAGAAGGACGTTCAATGCAGGAATCGTCGACTTGTAGAGGGATACTAACTGTCAACTTGGACAAACAGGGTTTGCTCTGTCCTACGCATAATGGGTTCGAGCAAGTAACCGGTTGGGAGATTGCAGATGAAAGGCGGAGCAAAAAAAAATGGTTGACGAAAGCCTTTGATTGGCCTATGTGCAATGTGAGCATCCAGTGAACGTCGCAACTTCAAGATTCTAGTTGTCGTACCGCTAAAAATCTGGTACGCTTAGGACTGCAGATTGGACGGTTTTGTAGGCTTCAGAAGGAAGACGCTCGTGAACGGCATCACAAAGACCAGACCTGGGAAGAAACTATCAGTATGCGAGTAGGAGACAACAAAGTAAGATAGAAAGGGGAGAAAATTCAATGGAAAGGGGAACTCACTTAGAATAGATGCACTCAGACATTTTTGCAGCGGAGGCGAGAGCCCGTGCGATAAGTCTTTGCATATCCTTTGAATTTCAACCGCTTTCCACCCTCTCTATATCTAGTACACGTCCACGAAAGCGGCCATAGGATTTCGTTTCCACCTCAGGCAGCAGCGGGAAGTCGGGTAGGGATGGCTAGGCGACAGTAGCTGAACGACCCAGATGAGCGACCCGTGACGAAAACCCGGTTGATGGAGGACGTTCAGACGCTGGGTTAAAACCAGGAGCACTTTGAGATTGGAAGTACCTTCGGACCCCATCAACGCTGGCCGGACAACTTAGGCAACATCGACGATTTTTCAGGTCAAAAGATTCTTGCGGGAATCAGGTCAGCCGTCCATCTGTGCAAAGGTGGGGGAGTGCATTGAACGAATGGTTGAGGCGGATAGTCCTAATCGAATTGGAAGATGGGTCACAGGGCATCTCTTCTTGCGAAGTGTCCTAGGCCTCCCCCACTCTGACACACGTGATGTTACGGTTTCCGGGCCGTTAGTGTACTACCTGCATCTGACATCCAAAAACGGATGTTTGCTTACAAAGGCATACTTTTTTTATACAAGTTTTCCATATTTGAAATTTCATGTATTCAGGTGTATTCAGAGGTACTAAGCAAATTAACCCCACGCAAACGCGAGAGGGAATGGCAAGGTAATATTAATTGGAATGAAAAAATATATATCTCACCCCCACACAAAACGCAGGGGAGAGGATCATGCCGTTGTCCTGGTGCCTCGACGCCGTTGTCTCCTCCTCCTCGTCGTTGACGCAGTCTCCGTCATCCTCGTATCTTCTACTTCTCCCCGTTCTCCCCGGCCTTCCTGCTCCGCGTTTTCACCCCGCGAATGGTTGCTCGCGACGGCGGTTGGGAGTCAGTGGTGGTGATGGCCGTCCTCGTCTTTGCCTTCGCCTAGTTGTCGTAGTTGTCGCCTAGTTGGAGGTGCTGGTTCGTCGTCTGTCGTTCTGTTGTCGTTTTCCTCGCCATTGTCCAGGTTGTGGGCAGGCCCGCAGCGGTGGTGTCGGCGTGGGATGGTTGGTGTTGTGGAGGATGGTGGTTGACGGTGGGAAATGTTCATTTGTTTGGTAAGCTGTTCTTGTCAACAGAATACATGAATCACGTGGTGTGTGTTGATTTGTAAGATATTCCTTTTAAGGAAATGTCAGAGTGGGGGAGGGGTAGGTCAGATCTTCTTGCGCGTATTGAAGTGTTAAGCATCGCGGTCCACAACAACGGCAAAATCTGTGGGTGAGCGGAGTTGTATTTGCCCACAGCCACTCCCAAAACAAGCTGCGTTGCCACACCCTGACTGCACATCTTCCTCACAACTTTCATCTAGTCGTCTACAATGTGTACTCCACCCAGTGACCCTTTCGTCGAACCGTTTTACAGTCTGAACAAGGCATTCATGAGACTACTCTCGCCAATACCTGAACCTACGAATGGCATTAGCATCAATATAGCTCGCCCCAGCTCTGCCCCGCCTACCTTGATAACTTCGTCGTCGACCATCCGTGCGGCGGATATAGCCATGCCAGTCACCAGTAAGATACATTCTAATCTTCCTGACCCAAAGTGAACATCGATAGCTCATCAAATCAAATTTGCAGGTGATCAGGTTGAAGTCCCTGAGGAAGGAGTGATTGAGCGCTTGCAACAAGTTTTACCTACCATGACTGGTCTGCATTATCCTCAGACTTCTATCATTCATCATTGGTGACTCTGATATAGATTTCCCGAGTTCTCACTTGCCTACCTCTCCACCAAATTCTCCTGTTCTGAATGTAGGCTTGGTGTTAGTTGATACCGAAACAACTTTTGCTTGTGAGATACCCCTCAACCTGTTGCTATAAAGTAGATTAACCTTCATCCATTCTAATCTCACAGTGGATCAAGTTGGGGGTCCTGTGGAAGGAGCTGTTGATTTCTTGGCACAGCCTTCTTCTATCTTGGCTGGTTGGTGCTTACTCCAAAGCTCTATATTATATGTCTGATAACTCGTATAGCACCTCCAACTTCTGACTTGCCTACCTCTCTACCCATTCTTTCTGTTCTGGATGCAGAAGTGATGCCTGCTGGTCAGTACTCTATTAAATGTAGTCTAGCTCACATCTGAAGACCCTGCAGAGTTCCCAACAAACTTTCAACCTGACACTATAAACAACATTACAGCTCAAAATGTGAACACAGGCCCTATCTATGGTTTGTTGAATTTGGGTCATCACATTTTATTGCTTTTGCTCATATTTTCATAGGTACCTTCAATCAAGGTAAGGAGTGAAAAAAGTATCATATTCATCTTAATCTTATTTGTGGTTGGTAGGTGTGGACCCAAATATTCAAATCACACTTGAGACAATAAGGGATGAACAACTAGGTATTATTATGGATTTGGATTTCAAATATATAATTGACTTCATTTTTGTTACAGTGGAGAAGATTTATAAGTGGCTTTCTCCACCCAAGGAGTCTATAAACTACAATGCTGCATATGCAATTCTAAAGTGTCAGCCAGATGCCTGTCAATGGTTTCTCAAGGGAAAGACATTTTCTGAGTGGCTGAAACAGCCTGGCTTTCTTTGGATCAAAGGAAAATGTAAGTTTTCTAACAAACTTTGTATCATTAGATGTTATTGACAGTCTGTCCAGCTGGCTCTGGTAAAACCATTTTAAGGTTGGAAATCTCAAAATCTTTATGAACTTGATTAATTTTTTTCTTTATAGCTCAGCAATAATTCATGATCTCCTTCAAAGATTCAATCCTGCTACTGCTTACTTCTTTTTTGATGGAAGAGACTCACAGAAGGATCTCCAGCTGCATGATAAACTGATTCGATCACTCATCTGGCAATTCTCTCTAAAATGTGGGGGTAGAGTGCCTAAAGTCTTAGTGAACCTGTATGCTCGCTGTGGCAATGGCCATCAGGAGCCAACTCTGGATAATCTGCAGGATACTCTTCAAAGAATTCTTGATGGCTTTAGCTCAGCATTCATTATTCTGGATGCTCTTGATGAATGTACTGAAAGAGAAAAGACTCTTAACTGGATTCAGACCTTTATCTTGCAGAAAGATATAAATCTTGGGCTTCACTTGATAGTTACTAGCCGCCCAGAACAGGAGATTAAGAACAAGTTTGAGTCTTATCACTATCTTGACTTGGTTGAGGAATCTGAGAATCATGAACTTGTAACCTATGTTGACTATCAGCTTCAGAATGACTCTGACTTGCAGAAATGGGATTCTGAGACTCAAAAACAAGTAAAGTTGAGATTGATGGAACAAGCAGATGGAATGTATGTTTAATCTAAGATCTGAATGACAGGATCATTAACAAATCAAATTTTAGGTTTCGATGGGTTGCATTACAGCTAAATGAGCTTAAAGAGTGCCGAACAAAAACTGATCTAAAAAGGCAACTAGCTGATCTACCTCAGGGGTTGGAGGAAACATATGATCGAATCTTGCTAGGGATCAAGAAAAAAGATAATAGTTATGTCAAGTTGTTTTTACAGTGGCTGTCTTTTGCTGTTCGTCCACTTAAACTGATGGAGCTGGCTGCAACTGCTACTGTTGATCTTTCTGCAGAGAATGGAGCAGAGTATAGATCTGATAATGAACTTCAAGATATCAAGGATGTCGTGAAAATGTGTTCTAGTTTTGTTATTGAATCAGAAGGTATAATTTAGAATGATACCAGATATAAGTGAGTGCTGAATGTTAAATAGGTGTCATCAAGCTTTCTCACTTTTCTGTCAAAGAATATCTCATATCTGAGTATATTCAAAGCCATAATGTGAAGCAAGTCAAATACTTCAGTTTCAGTGAAGGACTATCACACTCTGTCATAACTCAAACCTGTCTGGCCTATCTTCTGCAATTCAATACATCTGGGCGACTTCATAAAAATCTACATGTAACCTCTCCTCTTGCAAGATATGCTGCAGAACACTGGATTAGACATGCACATTTTGGTTGCAAGAATAAACCGCAGTCATCTTCAGTATTTGCATTGATGATGAAGCTTCTGACAGATGGAAATAGTGCTTTTGTGAACTGGGTTCAAATTCATGATATAGATAGATACTATAAGGATCCACAAAAACAGAGGGGTCATAATGCTAAACCACTATATTATGCATCGTTGGCTGGACTAACTGAAGCATCATATGATTTTTTGGAAATGAGGGCTGATGTGAATGCACAGGGAGGAGCATTTGGAAATGCACTCCAGGCAGCATTACATGGAGGCCATGAGGCAATTGCTAAGCTGCTCATAGAGAAGGGAGCAGATGTAAATGCACAGGGAGGAT